>OX578154.1:89639844-89942344 GCA_951213105.1 Amaurobius ferox
ATATATATATATATATATATATATATATATATATATATATATATATATATATATTATATATATATATATACATAAATATATATATATAAATATATATATATATATATATATATATATATATATATATATATACATATATATATATATATATGTATATATGTATATATATACATATATGTATATAAATATAAATTTGTAAATCCAATGTTAGAATATATGTAGTAACTCATAATACACTATTCCAAAATTTTCTACAAAATACAAAGAAATAAAAGAAATTAAGACATATATATATATATATATATATATGGGTGTGTGTGTGATTTAAAATCTCGGACTCAAATTTTGTATTGAAAAAGCCATGTACTCTGCATTGTGAGGGAATAAAATGAATAATGAGCATTAGGTTGTAAGAAATAAAATAAATTACTCCAATGTGTAAAAAGTAATAGGTTTTTAATAAAAAGTAATAATAAATTTATATTTCTAGTATTAGTGTCAGTCATCACATACCAGAACATTCGCTTAAGGAAACATTTTCGAAGTATTCCTCCTCTGTCTTTATCTCGTCAAGATTCCTTTGTGGTTTTACTGGCCTGAACCAACATTCCAGCAGAAACCGCTGCCCTTTAACTTCATAAAAGTCAAGAACGAAAAGAAATAAGTCTTTTTATATTCTGCAGAAAAGCATGGAGAGAGGAAAGAGTTAGATGCTTGGTAAATTATTTTCTGAAAAATCGACTTCGAGTTTCGCATAACAATTCCCCAAATCAAAAATAAACTTGTTGTAGGGCCGCCTGTTGCTTTCCTTACATACATAGTATAATATATAGGAAAAGTAATGTGATAAAATCAAAAGTTCGAATTCGAGTCTTCGATGGAAGAACACGTTTCAAACATTCATTAACTCGAATCGAACGTTATTAATGTAATGTGCGTTTTTGTGAGTATATGGATACGATATCAGACAAACGAATGGAGCTTTCTGAACGTAAATTTGCACGATTATTACAATACGTAAATACTAGAACTCTGTTGAATTTATACATTGGGACGTTTGGAAGACACCCAAAGTTTTCAATGTAATTTTTAAAAAACCATAAAACAATCAGGATTTTAATAATGTTATATAACTAATTATGTTATACGTTCTTTTTCATAAAACGAATAACACTAAATTTAAAACGTTAGAACCGTTTTCGATATATTGAACGTTTTTCAAGTAAATCTATGTTATTGTTGTTGTTGAGACCTAGACCGTCCGACCTACCAGAAAGGTGTAAGGTAACTGTTCGGCCGGCCGGGAAGAGCCCCCCAATTTAGACCGGAACCCAGTGGGGGAGGCATCCACAGGGACCGTATCCTCCATCCCCGACCATCAACCTCTCGGAGGGACTTATGGACCCACATGTTTAAACTGATCGTACTTCACGTGAACACGGGGCAGTTTTGTCAGCGGAGGGAATCCAACCTGGGCCAGCCGAGTTCAATTCCCGCACCCTAACCACTGGGCTTCCGCGCCCAAATAAAGCTATGTAACAAAATACATAAAAATGAATAAGTGTGAGTAACATCAAATACATAATATTTGGGGAAAATAATATTGGGGGCATTAACGACTAATTTGGCGAAATATCGCCAACTTGGCGACGTTCTAATGCGGGAGAAAATTAACAAACTGACCATAAACGAATATGACCCTACATAACAAATTTTAGTTTAATGCAATATATTGCTTAGCAGAGATTACCAATATTTCCATTTTCTTTGCACGAAGTATAAGTTAATTTAGTACTTCAAAACTAATTTTAAATGTTATCATCCAGAAAAACTCCCAATGTCAGTATATTTTTCCACTTTAAAAACATTGTATCGTGGATTTTGTCCAGCATTATTTCGTACTGAAAGAACTAAAGTACTTTCATTATATAGATAAATTCACGTACTTTCCACATCAGAATTTTTTATTTCTTTAAATTCAAAATATTAAAATTTGGAAAACAAGTGTGAAACGTAAAGTTAAATTTAAAAATATTACTTTACCTCCTGAAAATAGAAAAATATATAAATAAAAAGAAGATAATCTGATGTCTTTATTACATAATTTTTCCTACTATTTAACAACTTACTATAATTATGAGCCATTCTTGAGATTATGTGTCATGGTGTCATGCATTTTCCCCTACTCTATTCCCTATAACTGCACATGTGTTTTGTTTGGGCGCGGTAGCCCATTGGTTAGCGCGCTGGAGTTGCACTCGGTAGGCCCGGGTTCGATTCCAGCCACTGCCAAAACTGCCGCCGTGTTCATGCGGAGTACGATCACGTTAAACATGTGGGTCCGAAAGTCCTTCCGAGAGGTTGGTGGTAGGGGAAGGAGGGTACGGTCCCTGTGGATGCCTCCCCCACTGGGTTCCGGTCTAAATTGGGTGGCACTTCCCGACCGTCCAAACTGTTACCTTACACCTTTCTGGTAGGTCGGACGGTCTGGGTTTCAACAACAACAACATGTGTTTTGTTTGTCCCTTTAATTCATATCTCTGACGGACTCGTTCTTGGATCCAAAGCACATAGAGAGCTGAAACTCGGAATAGAGTTTTATCTCACGAAATATTTTCATCTACATTTTCCCGTCATTATGTTACGTCGTTATGACATTGACGTACATAGTGACTATATTTTTGCTTTTTTTGCGCATTTTCTTTGCGAATTACAGTTGAATGTCTTCAAATCTTCTGTCCTGAAGAGTTGCAAAAATTTTCACTTTGCTACACTACGTAATTACATCATTTACGTACATCAACTCATTTGGGATCGTTCTCGGATGTCAGCCAGATCATGTAAAAATAAAACTCGGCACATAGTGCCATCTATTAAATTTACACGCCATGATTTTACGGTGTAACGTCATTTACGTGCATCATCTTTTACAGGATCCTTCTCGACTCCCAAAATACGTATAGATCTGAAACATTGCATACAGTTACATCTAGCGAAACACTTTCATCTATAATGTTTACATGTCATTATGTCATATTGCTGCGTAAGTTACGTACTTAAATTTTACGTTCTTATTCTCGTGTCCTAGAGCTTGCAGAGCCAGCACAAAACTTGTTCTCGCTGAACATTTACATCTATCAAGTTTTCGAGTCATCAAGTTATGACATTACGTCATTTACGTACGCCATGACTATATTTTTACCTTTTTATACATTTTTGTACTGTTTAGTGTATTCCGATGAAATATTCTCCTGATTCTAATAAGTCGATCTATGCATACAATGTACTACATAGGTTTTAACGTAAATTACGTAAAAAAAAGTGAAAATGATTAAGTAAAAATATGTGGCGAAAAAACACGTTTTTATTGTTCTTTCCTACATAGCAATAGCGCACGCAAAAGAAGAAAATAAATATTAATCACACACGAAATATAAACGAAATTGATGGTGTAGACAGATTAAATTCAAAACAAAAGTAGATGAATCTTATCATTACCCAAACTGTATATTATGCAAAATTGTTGAATCAAATGAATTTGCAGCAAATGCAATGTAAAACAATGCTTTATAAATGATATATTTACTATGAACGAGCGAAAACTCGCCAACGTGGCAATATTTTGTTTCAGACTGACGAGATTATCGTCAAAATTGGAAACATGACGCTAAATTAACGAAAATGAGGCTAAATTAATGAATCAATCATTTCAATATTTTATTATAGGCGAGCAAAGGGAAGTTTATCTTCTGATCCCAAAGCAGTGAAATCAACATTTGCCTGAATATTGTAATCCCTTGTACTCGAAAACTACAATAGGTATGAAGATGAAAATTTCCAAACATGAGTAAAATTGCACACAGATGTGCAGAATCACAATTTCAATAATTAAAACGAAATGTATCAGGGTAAATCTCCCATTTTTAAACCGCGCATGCTCACTTTGCTTAGAAAAAATAACAAGTAAACAAACAACTTTTAAACAGATAGTCAAAGTGTGCGCACTTTCATGCATTGTGATTTAAATGTGCTCCTGTATATTACATACGTTTTGCAAAATGTATTAATTTGATTTCATTGTTTTCGTATATTTAAATTTGTTTAATTTAATATTAAAATTGGAAAACATTTTATTTTCTTTCATATTAGGATTTTAAATAATGCAGTTGGTTTTTCTGTAGTTTATTTGTTAAATTAAAATTGAATTATAATTTTATTACATCCACATTTTTACTTATCTAAAGTTGATATTATGCAAATTTGTCAAAGAGAAATGAGGGTACAGGAAGATGAAGGAGTTTCAACAATGTTGCATAATATCACTATTGTATAATGATAGAAATTATATATTATTGCTCTAATCGACCTACACCAACAATTTAATTTAGTTTGGTGATTGATTAAATTCAATTTTTTACTTTTAACAGCGATTCTGTTGTGTAAGGGAGGACATTGAAGAAACTTGTTTTTCCTCATAATTTCTTAGTTAAAATTGTAAAATTGCAGTTAAATTTAATAAATACATTTTTATTTAGAGTAGGTAATTAACATTTATATATTTTTTTAGCTCAATAGCATTCGACATTTCATAAGGGGGTAGAAGACCCAGACCGTCCGACTCGTCCAGGGGACTAAGAGCACCTATTTGGACGGCCGGGATTTCATAAGGGGGTGATGCTATAGTTAATTTATGTTTCAAATGAATTTTTATTAGTTTATAAACACTAAATAGTTTATAAAATATTCGTTGTGTTGAGTATGTATATCATTCAATTTTTTTTTATTTGACTTATAATATCCCTTCTTAGAAGTATGCGTGTTTCAAAAGAAAATTTTCTCTCATGGTTGAAAAATTTTCCTTCACAGAATTTTTTTTTTATATAATGTCGATTCATCAAAAGTTTGGCTTAAAACATAACTGAATTTTGACGTGACCTAGGGCTTTAAAACGACATGTCAAGTAAAGAAAAACATGTTCATGGCTTTTCAGAGGAATATGTTCAAGAACAACATTTTACAATAAAATGAATATATATATACATATATATATTAAAATATATATATATATATATAAATATATATATATATATATATATATATATAAATATATATATATATATATATATATATATATATAAATATATATATATATATAAATATATATATATACATATATATATATATATATATATATATATATATATATATATATATATCCACTGGAATACCAACTTGAGTTTAAACGTACAACGTAATTTAATCGTAAATCACTTGAACAGATACAGATTATTAAACTCATCTATTACAGAATTTAATAAATGCATGATGCATTTAATCAACGGAACTCGGGAACAATCATGTCCCTTCCGCTTTGTACAGCACTATTATGATGTTTTTTGCAGAAATTATAGTGATAAAAATTATGTTAATTCATCCGACATCATACAATACAACTCAAATCTTACCTAGGATTATCTGATTGATGCACATCCAGATGGCTCTATAAGTTAGACGCGACCTTTTTATGTATGCTTTCCTCTTCGAAGTTTATACGCTTTATGCAACTCTTCCATGATTCTCGTCTTGCTGGTTAGTAAAATTTCCAATTTTTGTTATTTTGATCATTTTTATGTTGTCTGGGATTCGGCCATTTTTTCCCCACGGGCATGATCGATTGTTGTTTCGGGCGAGCAGAGTCTCTGGGAGCGTTTTCATGAAGTCAAAGCTAGCTTCTAACCAGGAAATAGGGGTCGCAATCCCCCTTGAACTTTCTGCAACCCTGTAAACACAATCATTCCACCTATACATTTTCTTTTTTCATTTTAAATCTTATATATATATATATATATATATATATATATATATATATATATATATTGTATATATATATAGAGGGAGATTTAAAAAAGATGGACCAAGCTTTTCGAGGTGGTAAGCATTTTCTGTCATAGTTTATCGGCCCGGAAATGATACTTAAAAGCACCAGTGAGCGCTTAATGATGAAACCGATGAGGTAAGGCGAAAACAAAAGAATAACTTAAAAGTTGTAAAATGACATTTAATAAACATTTATTACAGTAATGGCTCAAAAGAACGACCGCAGTCATTGCTTGGATTCGCTGGAGATGGTATGGGTGTAACTGTCCCCCATGCAGAACCCACTATATCGTGGATTGTGGCACATCAAGAGTATTCAAGAGTTCTTAGAGGGGAAAAATAATGTCGGTAGATCGCTTTTCATGGGTCATACACAAATTACGAAAGGAAACAATGATTATATAAATAAATAAAAATGTTGCTATTTATTGGTACAAAAGTATCTACACTGTGTAGAAATAATAACTTTACTCCAATATTACAAAGCCTGTTCAAAATGTTTTACATCCATGTCAATGCAAAGCTGCATTCGCCTGTGAGGCAATAATGATAACAAGCCTATGAAGCATTTCTGCGTTCCGTCACTTGTACTCTTACTGTAAACATTTACATTTTAATTTGTGATTAATCCCTCACCAGCTTTGTTTATACATATCTCTGGGACTTTTTATGATAAAATGCTGAAATTTTATACATCACCTTGTTAGTGTATGGGGTACATTTTACTGATTTAAAATGTTTTCGTACGTGGGCCGTATAAAAATCAAATCAAATTTAATCTTCTGAAATTTTTTATCAATTTCATAAAGTTCTGTACCTTCTTTTATGCAACTTTGTAATTTATTATATATGTCTAAGATCAATATTTAAGGAATAAAAGCGGAGGTAATTGTATTAGGGACACCCTGTATATGTAGGGAAAGCAGCAACAGTACCAAATTAATTTTTATTTTTTATTGAAACTTATTAACATTTCTTTACCTAAAGGCTCATACTAACTACCAAAACAAACACAAAAGAAATACTTATTTTCTCTTCCTCGGATACTTCAAGACATTGCTTCGAAACGAAGGACAGAAGTAAACAAGTAAACAGCTTCCATGTGTAGAGGATTGGATTGTAAATCTTTGCCAAGATTGAGCCTGACGCTTAACGTTGCAACAGGATGCAGTAGAGAACAGTATAAAATCAAGAATAAATCACTCGAGACGATTTGCTAGAGTGGGTGAAAAAAATACTGCCCTAAGTGCTTTGTCACTGTGGGAATCTGATTCTGATATTGGATATTTTAAATAGAATTATTTTAAGCAGAATTACTTTAAAGAGTTACATTTAATTTACATCTGCAATGTGCTAAGTTTTATTGAATGAAGAATTTGAATGGGATTGTGCATAGAGTTATTTTTAATTTAGCTACTCATTTTTCCATAGTAAAATATAGAAAAATTATAAGTACAGAACAGAACTTTGTACAGTACCCAATGAAGTGAAATCAATGTACATTTTTGCACAAATCTTATTCTGAAACGTACAGTATATATTTTCGTTCTTTGTGCGGAATATACAATATAAAGAAATTTAAAATTCACAATCATGTGAAAATTCTTATATTATTCTAAATGGCATTGTTATTCAAAACTTTATATTACAATATTTAAATTAAGGCATCTAAAATGAAGTTGGAGATTCTTTGTTATCCCTGCACAAAATTATCTTCACAGGCAGATCTGAAGATTAAAATATCCTGATCCAGTGTGTAAAAAAAATTACAGAACATATGAAATTGAGTATGAATATTTCAAAATGAAAGCGCTAAAGTTGTATGGGAGATGCTAATTATATTTTCGTAGATTAGAAGATATACGCATGTAATATATTAATATCAATAATTCCCGTAATCTTTTAACATACAGGCCATAATTCATATAATCCAGTCAAAATTGAAACTTTGATAACATTTATTTTATATACATTTTTAACATAGTTATAAAGTGTTTATTATGACTTTGTTCATTCATTTTGTCTGTCTGTTTGCCTATTTGTCTGCCTTTTTGCACTATAACTGCCGAAAAAATGACTTTATCAAAATTACATTTTAGTATGTTGTTGAGACGGTCTGTGGGACATATAAAAATGTAAAAGAATAATATTACTACATTCAGTTTTGAATTATAGCCGGGTTGATAAAATAAAATACATTAAGCCCAATGGGACCTAATTTTCCAAACATTTTTAAGCGGAGTTAACATTTACAAATTGCTTTGAAAATTGTAGAAAATATTAAAATTATCACGTAACATGTGTAAAAAAAAAATTTTCAAAATAAGTTAAGTAGTTTTTTAAATAAAAACTGAAATAATAATTACACCCATATTATATGAAGAGATCACGTAACTCAGTGCAAAATAAAATATGGCATCCATTTTTTTCTCACATAGTGAAAATCGTGATTTTTAAAGAACGCTTATATTTATATTTATTGTTACATCCGTCCTAAAACCGCTTTATTTTTGTATATTATATGTGCACCTGAATTCTGTGTTGGCGCAATTACAATATTTTTTATTTTAAATGATCACTGAATTTTGATTATTTCTGCAACGAAGCCTAATTTTAAAGTATGCCGAAAGTAAACAGATCAAGCTATTGTAAGATGAGTTGTATAGGAATAGCAAAATTAAACACACATCCATAACAGAAGGTCTTTATTTCACTTCCTTAAGACGTACAAAAGTATGCTCTTCAGTTATGCTCGAAAGTGCTATGGCCTGTTTTAAATTTTTGTACGTCTTAAGGAAGTGAAATAAAGACCTTCTGTTATGGATGTGTGTTTAATTTTGCTATTTTAACATCAGAAGTGATGCCAAATTATTTATTGTTTAAGAATAGTTGAATTTCTTTAACGCAAAAGTATTTTGCTCAGGAGTCTGGAATATAAGTGACATGAATGGAATTTTCATTGATTTTACATAAAGAAAGAAGCATACGATTTTATAGTATTGATTTTTTGATGAAGTTTTAAGTTTCCAAGTAAAATGAATTATTGCACTACTATGATAATTTTTAAAATATCACTGCAGAATATATCGCGTTTTAGAGACGTTTAAATAAAACAGCATTTCAGTTGGAAAGTGTTTCATAATCAACCCTTTATGCATGATTGGCCTTTCTTGTTTTATTATTTAAATCAAAAGATGATTTAAATCCGTTCGTAAGCGACATGATATCATTTCCTTCAAATAAATTGGAGGAAAATATATCATGTGCTTAATGTTATCTCTATGGGAAATCTAATTATGAGTTTCTAACTAATATCTCGACAGACTCCCCCCCCCCCTTGGAACTTGAAACATGGACTAAATTTAAAATTGGGTTATTTTGCGGCTACTTACAAAATATTGTGAGATTCGGTGCAGCCGTTCTCACGTGATAATGAGATAGACACGTGTATAGACATATTTTCAATTTTATTTATATAGATGAAACACATTCAAAAACTGCTGCTAAAATCAAAATTGATATTTAATTTTCGTGCAAATATAGCATACTATAAAAATTAAGAGTCAGCCGGTTTGATATTCATACATGATATTCATACAGATATTCATACATGATGACAATTTGAATTTTTATCTTCATTTGTTGTTTGGATCTTAAAATATCTTTATTATTTTGTCTCTTTTGCTATAAAACTACTGAAAATTACTCTAAAAACCTATAATTTTTAAACACTTGGTGGGACTTATTGTATATGGATGTTGAGTAATTAAGAAAATATCGGGTGCTGCCATACGGCAAAAAATGGTGCTCTTTGAGGAAACGTTCGAAGTATTTTCTGCTGGGATTTGTTAATATGCTGTTGGATTTGGTAAGTTGCTACTGGATTTGTTAATTTGATGCTAGATTTGGAAATGTGCTGCTAAATTTGGTAATGCGCTGCTAGATTTGGTAAGGTGCTGCTCGATTTGGTAATTTACTGCTCGATTTGGTAATTTGCTGCTGGATTTAGTAATTTGCGACTAGCATTTGGCAATTTGCTGCTGGATAGACTCAGGGTTTAATAAATATTTTGTCAAAACTGTCTTTTTTTCTGCGTAAATTAGAAACTCATTTGTCAAAACTCACTTGCTCAAATTGTCTAAAATTTGAACACAATTTTAGACAATTTGAGCAAGTTCATAAATCACACAGAACCATATGCATTCATAAAGTTCCAGATACCATGTACCTATTTTTCATCCATTAACAGAAGCAACTGGTATAGTATTTCTTTACAAATTAGAAAAATAATAATTCTTTAAAGAATTAACGTTTTTCTTAAATAATAAATTTCAATATTATAAGTTTATAAAAATAAGTTTATAAAAATATAAAAAAATTTTGTTTCTCATAACGATTATAATTTGAGTAGTGATCAGGGAAACATTATTGAATATGAATGCGTGAGTGTAGCTTTATATTCTAAAATTTCATTTACAAAATTAAAAAATTGATGTGGGCAACACATGGCATCCCCTGCAGACTTAAATTCATTTTATTAGTATTTCTTAAATAATTAGATAGAGTTTTTTTGCACATAAAAATACACACATTGAATTAAAATTATACTGAATTTGCACTTTTAATTCAATTTTCTTTTTCATTTAGTATGTGGATGATTTTTCAAAGGCAGCGTATCTAAAATGCGTAAAAGCTATAATATTTCCAGAACGGCTAATTCTAGAGTATTGGGGCTGGTTTTATTATTTTAATACATTTCAGCATAGGTAGTCTCTAGGTGTTGATGATTTTTGTGGGCCATTTTGCACAAAAAGGCAGTTTTTGTTTTTCTGAATCGTATCAAAATCTAATCAGCACCAGGGTAACCTCAGAGTGACTTACTTATAAAATTTTATGGAATTTGGTCAATTAGTTTTTATTTTGCTACATGTGATTTTTGCGGGCCAGTTCACATAAAAGTTCAGGTTTTTGATCCCGAATCGCCCAAAAATCTGAACAGCACCAGGATAATCTACAAGTAACTTACGAATCTACAAGTAACTTATAAAATTTTATGAAATTTGTTCAATCGGTTTTTGAGTTAGAGTGGATACATACATTGCGCAGGCAAACACACACACAGATGTCACGCTAAAAATAGTTATTTCGTGTTCTAGAGGTTTCAAAACGTATAGATTCATGAAAAATTCGAGTGGCAAGTTTCGACACGATTCCGATACTTCCCTATACATTACCATGCATTGAAGGGAAAGTAAAACGGAAGAAAAGTTATAAAAATATAATGTGGGCAGCATATGACTTCCACTGCAGACTCATATGCACGTTCTCTTTGTTTCTTCAATAATTTATTAAATTGAGTTTAATTGCACAAAATAACAACCACAACTACTTACACTGAATTTGCACATTTAATTCAATTTTCGTTCTCATTTGGTAACTGGACATATTTTCAAAGGTGGCTTAGCGAAAATGAGAAAAAACTGAAAGATATCGCGAACGCCTATACGTAATGGAGTTGGTAATAGATATATATTTTTTTGTCATCAAAAATTACGTATGCATTGAATTGATATATTTGAGGATACGCAGTCTTTTATTTTCAGATTAAACGATTTTTAAGGGACATTTTGCAAAAAGGGCAAGTTATTTTTTTTTAATCGTACCAAAATCTAATCAGCACCAGGTTAATCTGGAAGAGGTTTATATATACCAGCATTTCACGAAATAAAGCGAGCTCTTTTATCCCAAATCGTACCAAAAGCTAATCAGCACAAGGGTCATACACAAGTGACTTGCCTACCAAATTTTATGAAATTTGTGCCAGTAGTTTTTGAGTTAGAGTAGATACATACATAGCACAGACAGACACACAGGCAAATAAACACACACACAGACGTCCCACTGAAAATAGTATTTCATTATTCTAGAGTTCCCAAAACATGTAGATCCGTCAAAAACTCGAGTTGCGATTTTCGGTATGATTCCAATACTTTCTCTACACATTACTATGTATTGCAGGGAAAATAAAAAAGAAGAAAAATAATAATAACATGCAGAGCGTTAAAAAGCATTTCCTCTTCAACTTGAACTTTTGAATGACATAAAACCATCTTCATTGTCGAAACCTTTTGCACCTATTTGCTCAGGTGACTTTACACGGGCGTCACTTTCCACAGGAGAAACAGCCGCAAAAAGCGTCAGCTTGCATCTGCCTTTCCTTGTTGACAGTGTCATTTTACCCGTTGTCAGAACGATCTAAAGGGCCAATATTTGCTCTATCCGTGAAGCATCCCTGGGGGTGGTGGACGTATCACTGCAAATAGTGCTCGATTTCTCGAAAGGAGGTTGGCATTTCATGAATGGAAGCTGTTTTAGGTGGTTTGTTGCAGTTGCAGATATTCTCAGGAAGGGCGAAGCTATATTTAAAGCCAGTGGAGATAACGGTGTTGTCCGGAATAATCTTACATAGTGAAAGATGTCCGTCTGTCTTTCTGTGTGTCTTTGTGTTTGCCATCTGTAGAGAAAAATCGAAGTTTCGGATAGAGGTAAAATTCTGCTACAGATGCGCATCAGCTTCCCGAAAGATGAATCTTAAAGCGAATTTTTTACAATTCGAATTAGATTAAAAAGTTATGAATTAATACCAAAAATCGCTAATTTTCACCATTTCTTCAAATCGAATTATTTATCGCAACTGTGGTGGTGTTTCAGACGCACGTGGTCATATATATATATATATATATATATATATATATATATATAACTAATTGAGTTAAACATATAGAGACACTGTAAATCACCTAAATTTAATTAAAAGTATCTTAATGTATGCTAGATTAAGAGTTCAAATGGAGTGCAAGGCAGTAAGATATACTTAAGTTAAGGGAAGTAGAACAACAGTCCACAGGAAATAAAACTACTTAAAAAAAATAAAGTGAAGAACAATGGATAGAAGGTAAAGCAAAATCATCAGGATATGTATACAAATTAATTGCCTTGTAAATCATAGTTCTTTTCAATAAATAACCTTGTTACATCGAAAAAAAAATGTATATTGCACCCCAAAAAACGAGAAAAAATACCACTAATAATAATGAAGAGATTGAGAGAGAATTTATAAAAATAGAAACATGAATCAAGTCTACTACTTACATGTGCATAGACGGGAAGTTGTAACCTCTGTACTGTTGCCACTCTTGTAATTAAACGTCAGTGTCGAAAACATAAATAATAAAATATAAAATGCCCTACACAAAAACGTGCGAAAAGTGAAATGAGAGATACAGACATAAAATGTAATGCACGATTCAACCAATCGACAAAACTTCAGAAATTATTATTTATTTTTATTATTTTCCAAAATATTATTTTTCAAAAATATTTCTTTAATGGGTGCACCACACCAAAATATTCGAAATGTTAAATGATAGTAAAACGGAGTTTGTAATGAGATAGATACTTTAAAATTGGTGCAATGATATATAATTAAATAGAAATAATGTGTATACTTTCAGCTTGTAATATTTGCTAATTTAGGGATGCCACACACTTAAATGATTGATTGGCTGAATAAATCATAAATGTCCAGTCTGAAGTGAAACTGACATTTGACATTTGGTGCACATGTGAACAGTTTGAAAAGGATCACTGTAAAAATCGGTATTCATAAATTCACATTGATTGTTGTGAGATGATTGATTTTCGACGAAGGGGGGAGGGGAGCATTCGTCTAGTATATATTAAATCCGGAAAGTTATATAACCGATATTCAAGTTGTTAATCATTTATATTGCTCAAAATAAACATAAATACATGGAAATACTTGAAGTTGTTAAACATAAAATGTCCTTTTGCCCAACAAGAAAAAAAATAAATAAAATAAAAAATAATAATTAATATCTCAGCGTGTTTTCATCCGATTGCAATCAAATATTTATAGAGCATTTATACTATTCAAGTAATTATATTTTCAAAAATATGATAATGTATCTCATTATTTTATGCAGTTGTGAAAAAGGAAATGAAATATCAATCAAAATCGTCCAGACAAAAGTCAGAAATATTGTCCGCAGACCACTTGCCTCTAGAACACGATCGATATATTTATTGGCAAAATGGTGGAAATGGCAATGTTCATTATTAGAAGCTCATATCACCGAGGTGCATCATACAGGAAGACGAAGTACCTCTGTTGCGAATTTCACCGTTGATTACAGCTGACCACCGCTTCAACTATCCGCTACAGACGACATATACATACACACATATTCGTTTAGTATAGAAGATGAAGTAAGTATCTCTGTAACACATATTTCACCGCTGTCCAACCCTTCAACTGTCCGCTAAAGACGACTTATATATTCACATATTCTCTTAGTATGGAAGATGAAATAAGTACATCTGTAGCACATTTCATCGCTATCCAACGCTTCAACTATCCGCTATAGACGAGAAATACATACACACACATTCTCTTAGTGTGAAAGATGAAGTAAGTACCTCTGCAGCATATGTCACCGCCGTCCAACGCTTCAACTATCCGCTACAGACGAGATATACATATACACACATTATTTCAGTGTGAAAGATGAAGAAAGTACCTCTGTAGTATATTTTACAGCTATCCAACTCTTCAACTATCCGCTACAGACGACATATACTTACACACATATTATTTTAATGTGGAAAATGAAATATGTACCTTTGTAACATATTTTATCTCTATCCAGCAATTCAACTATCTGCTACATATGGCATATACATACATATTCTTTTAGTAGGGAAGATGAAGTAAGTACCTCTGTAGCATATTTTACCGCTATCTAACGATTCAACTATCCACTACAGACGACATATACATACATATTCTTTTAGTACAGAAGATGAAGTAAGTACCTCTGTAGCATATTTCACAGCTTTCCAACTCTTCAACTATCCGCTACACACGATATATACATACACACATATTATTTTAATATGGAAGATGAAGTATGTACCTCTGTAGCATATTTTACCGCTATCTAACGATTCAACTATCCACTACAGACGACATATACATACATATTCTTTTAGTACAGAAGATGAAGTAAGTACCTCTGTAGCATATTTCACAGCTTTCCAACTCTTCAACTATCCGCTACACACGATATATACATACACACATATTATTTTAATATGGAAGATGAAGTATGTACCTCTGTAGCATATTTTACCGCTATCTAACGATTCAACTATCCACTACAGACGACATATACATACATATTCTTTTAGTACAGAAGATGAAGTAAGTACCTCTGTAGCATATTTCACAGCTTTCCAACTCTTCAACTATCCGCTACACACGATATATACATACACACATATTATTTTAATATGGAAGATGAAGTATGTACCTCTGTAGCATATTTTACCGCTATCTAACGATTCAACTATCCACTACAGACGACATATACATACATATTCTTTTAGTACAGAAGATGAAGTAAGTACCTCTGTAGCATATTTCACAGCTTTCCAACTCTTCAACTATCCGCTACACACGATATATACATACACACATATTATTTTAATATGGAAGATGAAGTATGTACCTCTGTAGCATATTTTACCGCTATCTAACGATTCAACTATCCACTACAGACGACATATACATACATATTCTTTTAGTACAGAAGATGAAGTAAGTACCTCTGTAGCATATTTCACAGCTTTCCAACTCTTCAACTATCCGCTACACACGATATATACATACACACATATTATTTTAATATGGAAGATGAAGTATGTACCTCTGTAGCATATTTTACCGCTATCTAACGATTCAACTATCCACTACAGACGACATATACATACATATACTTTTAGTACAGAAGATCAAGTAAGTAACTCTGTAGCACATTTCACAGCTATCCAACACTTCAACTATCCGCTACAGACGATATATATACATGCACACATATTATTTTAATATGTGTGTATGTATATCAGATGAAGTATGTACCTCTATAGCAATTTTACCGCTATCCAACGATTCAAATATCAACTACAGACGACATATACAGACATATCCTTTTAGTATGGAAGATGAAGTAAGTACCTCTGTAGCATATTTCACCTTTATCCAACGATTCTACTCTCCGCTACAAACGACATATACATACACACATATTCTTTTAGTATGTACTAAACAATAAAAATTATATTAAAATAAAAATAACTGCAAATCTCATATAAAATGAACATTCTTTCATTCCAAACAAATCTTTCCATATTAGACCGTTTGTCTTACCCTAAAGCACACTCCGCCGAAATTAAGGGCAAAGTTCAGAGAAGGAGTCAGGTTCTCAATGTTTAGCCAGCATTAGGATTAGCGAGGGACCTAATCACCTTGGTAATGGATACGATGAATCAGAATACACCCCCTCTGGGTTTGGGGGGGGGGGGGCTGTATAAAAAGCGGTGAAATGGAAGAGGAGTTGGTAGAAAATAGTCCAATTAGGTGAGTGACGGGGGAGAAGTAATTGTAATTTGCATGGAAGGTATTGTTAGAGTCCTTTTGAATCTCCAGTGTTTTAAGAAAATTGTCTGTTGAAAGGGTGTCTGGTTTCCGAAAAGCACAGGACTTATTATGCTCGACAGATTGGCGTAATTGAAATGTTTTAAACTGTGGGATAATGCTGAATAGAAATATTGGAAGGAACTCCTCGGATTAAAACCAGTCCTTTATTTAAAAAAATTGTATTGATTATACTATAGTTAATTTGTATGTAGTGTCTTTAATATATAGGGTACTGCCCAAGTGCAATATTTCAATTTTTTCATTTTCTCTTTATTTGTATAATATACACACACATGCACATAGCTGAATATTCTTAAATATCCTCCTTAGTATCTTATATTAGCTAATTATCAACTTTCTCTAGTATTAGGATTAAATAGTATTTACATCTTTTTAGACATTTGCCTTCTTGCTTTCATTATTTTTCACGTCCTTTATTATGCAGCTTTTACAGGTGAGTCCATAAAATTTTATTTGAAATACTGTTATTTATATCTTAAGATTGGCTACAGTTGATCTCCACTTTTATCTTCTGCGAATGGCAACATCAGTCTCGTTATTTATTGCTTTACAACAACATGTGCAGCATTTTCTCAGGTGAAATCTCTTTCACTCCTATTTTATTTTTCAATTTTTAAGCTCGTTGGCCCAGTACACCGAGTTTATAGATTTTAACTATCTCAGTCTTCAGAGACAAGCTGTTTTAGGTCATTTTGAATATATACTAGACCTTAATAACGGGTCTGTTCGATAAAAATTCAAATGTAAGCCTAGTACTTTTCCACGTGGTTGGCTTTAATGCTTGGTCATTTTTTCTTTTTCAATTTTGAAATCCCACCATTGGTAATTGTAGATTATATATTGCTTGATGACTAAATATTTGCTTTTTATTTTCCCCTTGATTGACGAATATTGTTTTACATCTTTATAAGTAGCTATCTTATATTTTAAGTTATGGTTATTTGAGTTACAACTTATATCTACCCTATCATTATAATTTCATATATATATATATATATTTGTATATGTATATATATTTATATATATGTGTGTATATATATATATATATATATATATATATATATATATATATATATATATATATATATATATATATATATATATATATATACGTATATTACAGTGAGGTAGCGCCATGGAGCGAAGTGGAGCACTCGCTCCAAGGCGCATGGGCGGGGGGGGCGCCTCGGTCAATGTACATTGTTTTTTATAATTTCGTTACAGCCATTAACAACGACGAATCGCATTGTCGTATCAAAATCTTAAATGGTTAGATATAAAAATTTAGGCCTTACAGGTCCAATATCTTAATAGATCATTACGTATATAGTATTTTATGTTGAAGATTCCATAGCAAATAGCATGATAACACAGAGGAGTCAATTCGACAGATGATCATCTGCAGCGGTTAAGGAAACTCTTTTTGTTGCAAGCCACAATGACGTCACGTAGCAGACGACGACGTAGTTGTAGCCTCGTTACTCGTACCCAACCCTAACCCTCTGGAATTACGTGCTGGACTGAGCGCTCTCTCTGGAAACACATTTAGGTTACGTGACAGGCAAACTGGACAAAGTGCGCGCTGCGTGTACAGCTGTAGTGTTTGGATTATTTAAAGATGCTGAATTAAAACCTGGGACATATTTTGATTATTTATCTTTAAGTTTAACTTAAAAACCCCAGTGATTTATTTTATAAATATATTTTTTTATTTATTCATCACATTTATATTATTTTCCAGTTTTCGCATTGAATAAGAATATTTTAATGGATTTTTTTTCAAGAGCGGATGCTTACATGAAAGTAGTTAGTTAAATACTAGCATGGAGAGTGAACAACACGGATCAATGCCATCAAAGAAACTTAACGGCTCCGCAAATAGAAAGCGCAAGCAGGAAAAGGGCAGAACGGATAAAGCATTACTCGTCAAGGTACCGAAACGTACAAGATTCTTTTCAGTGCCGCAGTCAGAGGATAGTAAAAAGTCCATCATATTCGAAGGAAGTAAAAGAAGAGGGTTGACCATCAAAACCAAGGTGCATCAACAGTATCCGCTGTTACTGATTATGCTGATACATTGCAACCACCGACGTCCTCATCTTGTGTATATTGTGACATTGCGGACTTTATAAAACATCTTTCTCGTGACAGTACAAGCATTTTAATAGAAATAGCACCGTATCAAAAGTGTGGACAGTTTCTAAAGAATGGGAGTGGTCGCAATAAGGGCCGAGGTTTTGACACGCCATACTATATTAAAATGCCAAAAAATAAAAAGAGTTAAATCCTGAAGATTAAGCGACAGTGGCTTGGATATTCTCCTAAATTGAATGAGTGCTATTGTCTTCCGTTCTGGTTGTTTGAGGCCGGACGAGGCAAGTTCGGCAGCAGTGCATGCAACGACTGGGCGCATATAACGCATGCAATAGAGGGCCACGAGAACAGTTCAGAACACTTGCTTCCTTGCGAAACATTCGACCATATTGCTTCTTAAAGAGACATTGATGGGCAATTCGTAACAAATATGCAGGGAACCGTGTTTTACTGGGCCTTCTGCTTTGACGCATCATAGACGTTACTCTATATCTACGCATGGACGACGTAGCTTTTAGAGAACATCGTTGTTGTTGTTGTTGCTTATAACCTCCTGTTTCGGTGGAACCACAAACAGGACCAGTGATGCAAGAAGACGGACAAAGAATGACACAAGACAAGATCACAAAGTTTATTAACACAAACAACATCACTGATGAAGGTCAAGGGGGGTGCAGCTTCTCATTTAGCGAGGACCCAGAGGGCGGAAGACTGTCCTCATCCTCAATAAAACAACCATGCCTTACTCGGGATTCGAATCCAAGCCCACTAGACAGCAGTCGGAGACGCTATCCACTTCACCGCCTGGGCGGCAGAGAACATCGTAAAACAGATGACGGATCTGTAACAATGGGGAACTTCCTGGAAATCATACATTTGTTAGAGCGGTACGGGGATATCCTTGCTGACCTTAATCCAGGAGTCGTTTGTTGGATTTATACCAATAGTCAGCTCTCCCAGTAGTTGGAGAAAATTGCTCTGGGACTAGTTAGCAAGTTCACAAGCATAGGCATGTTGCACGGACAGGGATACGAAGGAGCAGCTAACATGGACGGTATATATTCTGGACATCAAATACCGATCAAGCAGCATAATTCGGCGGCGCGATATGTGCACACTGTTTCGCCCATCCCCTGAATCTGGTGAGTAACGATGCTGTTGCTGGTATCACAAAGTTTTGCAGCTTTTTTGACTGACTGCAAAGTGTCTACGTGTTTTTAGCGTAGGAATCCAAAAAGGAACAATTGGCAACTTTTCGAAGATTAGAAAAAACCAGGGAAATAACATATATTCTATGAGATATGGGGAATTCCAGATGTTTTTGAAGAAAGACTATAAAAAGAGTCATCATTCCGTTGGAGCAGTTGCGAAATACGAGCTAGATTGAACTGTTACTTTCGTTAATGCTTTGAGAATAGTAGCTGCTATTTTGTGAAATGATTTTCATCAATGTTCTGATAATAGTTTCAGTTATTTTGTGAAACTAGTGAAGCAGTTGAGTGTGGTCTTACTGTGTATTGTTCCTGTTTACGCTGTGCTTGGTAATTAAAAAAATATATTTTAGACAATTATTTATAACTTTTAATAGCGCCATCAGTCGTTGGAATCAACTTAAATAGGAACCTACGAGACCACTGTAAATCGGGTTTGCCCAACACTGTGGTTCTCACGCTGCCAGGCCAAATTTGGAAATAATTTAGAATATATTTCTTATCACGACTGAGCATATATTCCAAATTATCCAAAGCCCATGCATATTTCTGAATATGGTGGTAGTTAGCTACTATGAACACCATATGCTCAATCAACAAGCATAATTAGACAAGCATAATTATATTGCAAAAACAAAGAAATGAGGTAAGTACCAGGAACAACGTGTCAGTGTCAAGACAAAGGGTACCAAGTTGAGTTGTGTCCAAGAATAATGGAAATATATATTATACACAAATATTCACTTCCTCTGTAGAAATTTCTCATTTATTAAAATTAACCTTTATTTAAAATACCGAATTCCGACAATGAACTCATACTCATTTCAATTCATTCCAAGATATCGCTTTCTCGTTGCAATTCGTGAGATTTTTTAAAACTGTTTTCCGAAATTCATTTACATCCTCAATAAGAAAAATATTTTTATCCCCAATAAATAAATTCCTTTTGTGCGGATTCAAGATAATCTACGAGTTTTATATGTGCTGCCCTTCCTGATTTTTGTAAACTTCTTGCCCAGGAGCCTGCGTGTAGAGTTGTTCATACTCGGCAAATTTTCCTTTCAGCTAATTGAAACATTTCTACGCCATTTTGTAAAATATATCTGACTTACAATTTCAAATATTCTAGAAATATGTCCCCCTTTGATCTCTCTCACAGCACAAGTGTTATATTTATGTATATACTTCAGAGAGAAATCGCCTGCCAGACTATTTATGTATTTTAATTATAAATGCCAGTAACTGGTTAATATTGCGAACGTGTAAAACGCTTCGGAGTCACTTCCCCTCCCCCCCTTCTTAATTTCGTTCCTTCGAAAACCAGGCGGGGAAAACACCTGTAACGTCTTTTCCATGTCGTGAATTTAAGGTTGACATATATTGTACTTTATCGCCAATTTCGTGACATTTGGCGACTTTTCGAGGATTCGAAAAAACAGAGAAATAACATTCTATGAGATATGGGGAATTCCAGAAGTTTTTGAAGAAAGACTATAAAAGGAATCATCATTTCGTTGGAACAGTTGGCGAAATACGAGCTAGATTGAACTGTGTGAACTGTGACTTTCGTTAATGTTTTGAGAATAGTAGCTGCTGTTTTGTGAAATGATTTTCATCAATGTTTGGAGAATAATTTCAGTTATTTTGTGAAACTAGTGAAGCAGTTACGTGTAGTTTTACTGTGCATTGTCCCTGTTTACGCTGTGCTTGTGAATTAACATGCTGCGTATTCAGAAATGTAAACTCATTCTTGTATCCCGCGTGCACTTCCACGATTCCAAAGGATATGTCGTTGCATTATAATCATCTTAAACAATAAAATATGTGTGTGTAATTTGAGTTAAAAAATACGTTGGAGCAATAAATAACATTATCTTTTCATCCTCATGACTAACAAGTACTATTCAAAATCTGAGAATTGTATTTTAGGTCCTGTCAAAATACTTTAATTTCACGGATACTATGTATTGCACAAAAAGTTAAAATCTGATGTGGGCAGCACATGACTGTCCCTAAAGGCTCAAATTAACTTTTTCTTAATTTCTTTAATACTTCATAAAATTTAATTTAATTGCACAAAATAGAGTGCATAATTATTTAAAAAGGGTTGATCCTATTCTTTTCAATGTCAAAAATTACGCATAAAGCAAGAGTTTAATTGACATAGTTGACAAAACGTAGTCTTTATTTTAGATTTTTACAATTTTTGCGGGCCATTTCGCAAAAAAAAGGCAGATTCTTTTTTTCCGAATCGTACTAAAATTTAATCAGCATCAGGGTCATCCACAAGTGACTTACCAATTAAATTTTTTGAAATGTGGTCAATTAGTTTTTAGTTAGAGTGGATAAATACACTGCACAGACAGACACACAGACAAACAAACACACACACACATACACATACATACATACACACACACACACATACATACATACACACACACACACATACACACAGACACACACACACATACACACACACACAGAGAAAGAGAGATAGAGATAGAGAGAGACAGATACGTCAAGCTAAAAATAGATTTTCGTGTTCTAAATGGGTCCAAAGTGCGTAAATTTTTCGAAAACTGGAGATGCGATTTTCGGCATGATATACTTCGTCTATACATTATCATGTGTTACAAGGAAAGTAAAAATGGACCGCTGGAAGTATACAATTCCCCATTAAAGATATAAATTTGTAAATAAATAAACATTTTCTTTCAAAGTAAAAAATAAAATTCCTACGTAGAGATAAAAATTAAAACCCTCAAAGCACCCTTTAATTGGCAGTCTGACGATGGTAATTGCATTTAATTTACATCTCCTGAGCTCCGCTGATCCTATTACATAAACTTCTTTTCAATCACCTATACAGTAGATTGCCGGATTTTAAGAATATGTGATTTAGATTCCATTATACATGATAAGTTAAGGCGACTTACCATGATAATCGAATGGTTTATGCTTCATACAGAAAAATTTATTATCCCTGAAATTTGTAGTATATATGCAAAGTAAAATTATTGTTGCGAGGTAAGATATCTGAATCACATATTTTAATGGTTCTGTACGTTTTGAGTGCTCCTTAATACAAATCAGAAATTTTTACTTTCCCTACAATAGATAGTAATATGTGGGGAAAATATTGGATTCGTGTCGAAAATAGCAACTCGAATTTTCGACAGAGCTATACGTTTTGGATCCTAGGATTCGAAAAAAAATATTATCAAGATGTATGTGTGTGTGTGTGCAATGTATGTAACCCATATAAGTCAAAAACTGATTTACCAAATTTCATAAAATTCCATAGATAAGTCACTTGTGGGTTACCCTGGTGCTGATGAGATTTTGATACGAATTAGGCAAAATATCCCTTCCTGTTTTGCAAAATGGTTTGCAAAAATTGTCAAAATATAAAAGGAAAAGACAGTTTTACTCAAATGTATCAATTAATTGCTTGTTTTATACATAACTTTTAATTGTGAAAAGTATAAGACTAACCCAATTACACTACGACTAGCAGTTCTCAAGATATTTAGTTTTATCGCAGTTTTGTTGCATCGCCTTTGAAAATATATGCTGTTACTAAATGAAAGCGAAAATTTGATTAAAAAGTGCAAATTTAGTGTAATTTTAAATAGTTATACGTGTTATTTTGAGCAAGTGAACTAAATTTAATGAATTATTAAAGAAATAAAGATTATACTAATTTGATTCTATAGGGAAAGTCACGTCCTGTCCACATCGGATTCTTCAATAATGAATGTGTGCAGTTTGCTTACCTGTGAGTTTGTTGGTAAACATCACTAAATGTATTGATTTTCGAGGTAAACGGATCAAAACTAGATCCTATGAATTTTGAATATTTTTTCCAAAAAATATTCAAAAAATGCTATTGCATTATTTATGTAACAGCAAAAGTGAAATTTATGATCTAAATTAGGTATAAATATATTACTGAATTAGATATATATTTAATGTATGATATTTAATCAAAAGTTCCCGTGATCATAACACGTTAACATGCGCCGCTGGCGTGAGGGTTTTATCTGAATTATCTAAATTAATCATTTTTTAATCTAAATTATAAAAATTTATTAAAATTAAAATAAACTGACTATTATAAAACAAGTGAATGCTTTGCAAATAATTTTAACTCGGGATGAATGAACCATAATTTAGATGTTATCACGAGTCGTTATCGATATACGTATATGACATTTTATTTTGAGTGTCATATGTCTTGAATAATGTAAGCAAGTTGAATATAATTTGCGACAATTTTTTTATTCAATAAACGACCGAAGCCTCATAGTTATCAGAAATCTGAGAAACATGGAAATTTACAAAAACTTTTTTTTTACAAAAAAAAAATTGTCTAAAATCGTAATTATGCAAAAATGTGTAGCAAAAGTACATATTTCGTATTTTATTTAATTTAAAACTAATTGGTATATCTTACAGAACCATTAACCTAAGTAGTCACTATTATTTCACGTTTCTGATTTACAATGATGAAACTTTTAAATTTAAATATTTTACTATTATCAAGTGATTTAAATCGTTGTAAATACTTTTAATCCAAATAAATTATTGTTTTGTATTTATCGTGAGCGGCTGTCGAGATATTATAACTTTTGCTTTTTATGAGGAAACTAACCAATCAAATTACATAAAATGTGAAACAGAAATATATGAAACAGAAAACAGAAAAAAAGCTGTGAAAAAATAAATAAAACTTTAAACATAATTTATTTGACAAAACCCCTTCTTTTGACTAGGGTGGTTGTTTCATCTTATTCTGAAGAAGGGGAATTTTTACTTCAAAAACCGATTCGTACCTTCTAAAAAAGTAACTGTAATGGTGCTCAACTCAATTTTTCTCATACTAGAATAAATTTTTAAGAAGATTGTGATTTTTGTTTTGCAATTTTGTAAGAAAAAATTGTAAACTCATTGTATCATTGATCCAAATGATCAACATTATAGCGTCTTATCGTTCATTCTAAAGGGCTTGGAAAAATATTTCAATTCATCCTAAGTTTCATAATGTACCCCTCGGGTTAGGGGAGTAACTTGTCCCCTCTAGGGGGGACTAATGACGTCACAACTACAGAAATTGTATCTCAGTTTTTATTCACTACGATGATAGAAACTGTTATGTCTTCTGATCACAGCGTCATAAATAACCTCTTTTATGCATAATAATGTCAAATTCTGTTCTATGTAATGTTTCGAATAATATTCAAAGTGTTTTTCTCGAATTTAAAAAATATATATATTTATTTCCAGATTATTCGTTAACATATATGGATATAATATTTCTTAAAAATCAATTAGTACTTGTGGCAGCTATTTTATACACAATGAGATACCGCAGGCAGACAGCACTCTAAAATTAGTCAAAACGTGTTCAGAGTATTTTAAACCATATATACTTGCAAGGTGTTACTGGGATTTTATCCTGTACCTTGCATTTTTTTAGTAAATAAGTAAATAATTAAAAAAATATAAACATCACAATCTCGAAATCGAAAATTTTCGTGGAAGCAATACTTTCTCTATAAAATAGTTTACAGTATGAGGAAGTAAACTTAATATATGCAAGTAAATTGGTTTATATAAAAACGCAACAACTACTAGTGCTATAAAAAAGTAGAATTCAGAGCTTGTAAAGAAATATCTGATTCTAACTATAGAGTATTACTTTTCGAAACCCTTTCTGCCTACATGATAAAAATTTCCTAAAACATTATTTCCCCAAAGAAAAGTCTAATTGACAGCCTGCCGGCGATAATTTCATTTAATTTGCATCTCACGTATTTCACCACTGATCCGATTACGGTAGAATCGCATTTTCTTCACATGTTCAAGATGCCAGTTGTGAAATACATACTCTATATTATTATCCACGCTTAGTTAAGTCGGCTTATCGCTATGTCAGTACTCTTGATACTTAAACTGGCAGATTGTTCATTAAAAAGTGTTCATAGTGAAGAAGCAAATTTGATCTAACGTGTGTGCAGTTAAAAGCTAATGTAGATGTTATCTGGAGAATCCACCAGATATTGCAATCTGCTCTATTAAGACACGCGGGACCATGTATGTTAATACATATGGTTGTAGGTATGTATGAATACAGGGTGACAAAAAAATTGTATCAAGGGACATTTCTAGAGAACGAATAGTTATCGTTATTACTTTCCCTGCATGTATAGGGAATGTATAGGGACAATATTGGAATCATGCTGAAAATTTTAAAACGACTTTCCAACGGATTTATACGTTTTGGAACCTCTAGAATACGAAAAATATATTTTTAGCATGACGTCTGTGTGTGTGTCTGTGTATACGTGTGTTTGTCTGTACAATGTATGTATCCTCTCTAAATGAGAAACTAATTTGTCGAATTTCATGAAATTTGGTAGGTGATCTTGGTGATGATTAGATTTTGGTACGATTCAGTACATGCCTTTTTTGTCAAATGGTCTGCAAAAATTACCTTTATCCACTCTAGCTGATAAAACTAATAGACCAGATTTCCTAAGATTTGGTACATAAGTCACTTGTAGTTTGTCCTGACGCTGAATAGAATTCGGAACGATTCGGAAAAACGGAGCCTGCTTTTTTTGCGAAAAGGCCCGCAAAAATCCTTAAAATCTGAAATACAATACTACGTATGATCAAATGCATTAATTAAATGCTTGTTTTATATGCAATTTTGACAATGAAAAGAATAAAATCAACCTCATTACTCTAGGGCTAGCCGTGCTGGCGATATTTTAGTTTTTTCGCACTTTCGCTAAGCAGCATTTGAAAATACAGTGCAACTTCAATAATTCGAAGCTGAAAGGACCACTAAAAAATTCGAATTATCCAAAATTTCGATTTAAAAAATTTACATCTTTTAACTTTAGTTTCAGGTCCACTGAATGCTTGAAAAGGTTATTCTGTCAATAAGTAAATATTTATTAAGAAATATCATGGTATGAAGGACTTAAACACTATATGTATGTAAACAAAATAAGATTTACGTAAGTTACATATATGCACGTATTACATTCAACACAGAAATTTATAGTTTTAGAAAAAATTGTGCAATGTCTGATTGTTTTGTAGAGTTCGGTCGTTTAAGGTTAGCAAAATCATCAAGCACGTTTAGCGAACGGAAAACAGCTTCACTAACGTTCGTTTGTCCTTCAATGTACCGACGAAATTCGCCTAGATGAAAAAGCCTCTCCGACGATGTAGGGATTGGCGTCTCTTTTTCTTCCTCCTGTATATCATTCTCGATATCGTACTCCACTGCACTCGTCTTATTTAACACTTCTGAGAAAATGTCTTGATCTGACAGTTCTCCACAAACTTCCATATTTTCGTCCAAATTGACGTATTTTTCGAATGTCACGCCGTATTGTTACCATATGCGTCCGGTGGGGCGACAATGTAATTTGGAACAAAATTAACGAAAATATTTTTAAATTGTCATAATTGACACTATAATGCTCCAAATTGATAAATTATATTTAACATATTTTAAAATTATGAAATATCTTGCTTTGCAGGAAAATACAATATGTCAAATTGTCAAGATAGATTTGCGCAAAATAGAAGTTAATTGGTATAAGTCAATTGGTAAGTACTAATTTGACATGTTACCATCTGGAAAAGCACCAGTGCGTGTACACTTTTCAACTCTAAAAACATTTTGCCTTGGATTTTGTGCATCATAATTTCGCATGAAAGAACTAAAGTACTTGCATTATGTAGAGAAAGTATTGTGCTTCCTGCATCAGTTTTTTTGCATCTGAAGAAATGTATGAACGCATTACATAATGTATATTTTTATTAACGATATTTTGAGGAACAACATGGTTTTAAATCCCACTCCCAAACTTTTTATCCTCCAATTCTCCAGTCAAATGAAAAAAAATCTAACTCCGTCCCCAACTTCACCAGATCAGGGACCAACGTCACTGGCTTAATGGGGTACGTCAGGGACCCCTGATTGAAAAGGCATTGTCCCAGGGGGGCCACGATAACTGCTATAAACAAACACCAGTGTCCGGTAGTGGACGCCTGTCCCCCAGGAAAATCATTAAAACGGGGGATTTGATCCCATGACCGAAGTCATTAAATTGCGACTTTTAGGAAAGGGGAAACCAACCCCTGGAGTCATTAAATTACGATGCATCATCAAACATCTGTAGATGGGTCTAAAATATAATTGGGCGTATAACAATGCTGTTTAACTTTCTTCGCATTGTTGAAATTAACAACTGTTAAACTAGGATATTGATTGACGATTATGTAAAACTGGAGCTATGGCATGCATGTCAAGAAAACAAATATAAACAACAGCGGTTATTTTATTCCATGAATTTAATTAGTATATAGTGGTTACAATTGAAGTGATCTTACTAACTAGGTGCTGAAAATGTTTCTATCTGTTTTCAACTACGTTAAGTATACTAAGTTAAGTATTTAATACAGCGAAATAGATTTTTTAAGTTATCTGATACTTATATCGCTGCATCAAAAAAGGACGATTAGCACAATTCTACATTTTGGCAAAAAATGTGGGTGGTTATCTTTGCATTCTAACACGAACATTTTGTATTTTTTATTTCTGTATTTTCTGATATTCTGCGCATTTTCACACAAAATCTTAAACACTGAGATTTTAGATTCCGCTTTGGAACAATTTCTGCTTTGCGTCGGATGTTATGCAATGGGCTTTGCAACTGACGCCACAAACTGTTCATTAATGTGAGAACAGTAGCGTATTTATTGAGTGGGTAATGAGTTAATGACATTCTTCGAACACAGTTTTGAATTAACTTTTGGTTCAAACAATTGTCAGTGTTGTATCAATCTTTTAAAGGCATAATAATATGTTTTGTAACTGTTCTTAAATTTACAGATATTTTCGGAATTAATTGTACTAACAGTAATACAAATGCATTTAATTTTACTGATGATTCTAAAGGATGTGTGTCCGGACTGCATGCACT
Organism: Amaurobius ferox; assembly: GCA_951213105.1. Taxonomy (NCBI): domain Eukaryota; kingdom Metazoa; phylum Arthropoda; class Arachnida; order Araneae; family Amaurobiidae; genus Amaurobius; species Amaurobius ferox. The sequence goes on from OX578154.1 coordinate 89,668,617, forward strand.
CCGCAAACTTATTTTAGGCGTATTTCACCCGCGCAGCAAGTTCTTTATTTTCTTTTTAGGTTTTTAGTTTTTCGAGAATTTGCTATATATTCCGGGGTAATTTTTAAAGGTCTGCATCTTAAATTCTTTGCAACGGCTGATACATTTTCTAGTTTAACTGTAAATGAATGAACACCATTGTTTAACATTTATCATGAGATGTTTTCGATATATTAAATATTTTTCTTTTCTACGATAAATGAGATATGACTCAAAAGAAGCAAGCGATTCCTCGTAAAATTTGGTATGATATATTTAACTGGTAACCCCCTAAAAATCTACTTATTTTCAATTAGATCGAATTAAAACGCAGTACTCATTACTTTTTTCTTACAACATCGACAGTTTAAACCTGTAGAGAAATTTTTATGTTGTATACATCAGATGATTTCTGGTTTATCCAGTTCTCTTATCCTTGTCAAGTTATTTTGTGCTTTTATTCGTGTCCAGTTTTCTCTCTTCTCTAATTATCTCTTTTGTCTAATTATTTATCTTGGCCAGTTATTTATTCTATTTTTGCCAACGTTTTAGCTTTTGCGACTATCTTGTGCTGTTTTGACTCATTTTTCTCTTGATCATTTCTGTTGTGTTTGGGTGAATTCCAATCTTGTGTGTTATTCCTGTGTCTCGGATTAACTGGGATGGTCGCTTAGTTTTGCCTTTTGATTAGCTCTTTCAGGTGGAATATTAATTCATAACTTTGGCACATATACAACTCTGTTTAATCACTATATAGTATCGTTCTTTGAAATAATTATTTTTGATTCATAGCTTTAATGATGATTATGAATTTTCTATATAAGCATTTAGAGATTTCCATAGTGGTCACACACACTGAAGTATTATCATAAATTATGATTTTAGAGAACGATACTGGGGATTGCAGGCGCTCTTCCTGGTGCTCTGCAATACAAAGCCATATGACTTACACTGTTTCTTCTATTTGCACACTTTTTGTCATTTTATCTTCTGGCTTGCATCATGATGCATGACATTGTATTACATATTTTGGTACTTAATGTAGGGATATTTCATGCCCCGGGTAGCCCAGAAATGAAAGGGGGCAGGTGTAGCAATTACTCGAAATGTATATACAATATGTATTGTGTTATATAGCGATGCCTCTTCACAGACGAGATGGCACTTTGTGGCGCCTTGGTGAATGCACATTTGACATGGGTTGTAAATATTCAGAAAATTGTTTGTAACAAATGTCAAAATTCAAGAGCTACAAATCTCTTGAAATTTGTAGCCCCTGTCAGGAGTGGCTCTCTTTGTGGCCCGACATGAAACCACCCGGTTTGTAGGAACCCTCCGGTCCTAGAATTGTAGTGGAACGCATAGAAAATGAGCGTCACTTCGCAGACCAATAGTGTGAGTCGAAATTGAACTGCCTTTTTATTGCTCTTCGTAAACTTCGAATGGGAAAACGGTGGATTTCCGCCCTAAAATTTTGTTCCCTTCGTTTCAAAATTCTGGAGGAAATTTGAAAAAAATGAGAAATTTAGTTGCCTTTCTGATCTCTAGAGAATAGCTCTCCAAGTGCGGGGCACTTGTTTTCTTGAAGCCCGATCCGGCATGCATTTTGATGTTTCTTCAGGCACGGTAGCCGCGGTTCCTATCTAAGGCGGCCAATGTGTACAGCAAGGAACCGACGTCTTGTGTCCTGTTGTGCAAGCAAGCACACTAAGGTTGTTGTTGTTGAAACCCAGACCGTCCGACCTACCAGAAAGGTGTTGAAGACCCAGACCGTCCGACTCGTCACCAAGGACTTGAGCATCTATTTGGACGGCCGGCTACCAGAAAGGTGTAAGGTAACTGTTTGGACGGTCGGGAAATGCCACCCAATTTAGACCGGAACCCAGTGGGGGAGGCATCCACAGGGTCCGTACACTCCATCCCCTACCATTAATCCAGCTGAGTCATGGCGGATCGTAGCCAAAACGAGCCAGAGCGAGCGCGCATTCTTCGGGCGGTGGAGAATATCAAAGCAGTGAAGAAGTCGCCATTTTTGTTTCGCAGTGCACAGCTCTGACTCCAAACGGCGTAGTGTGGGACCCCTTTGCTCCCTTAACTACATCCAAGTCGTAGCAACTGTGTGTACTGCAAGGACGGTAGTGGCAGGTACATCTCTTTCACAGCGAGTGTACGCGGACGGAGTGTTTGCAGGGCCAATCCAGAGTGTCAATCCAGGGCCCCTATGCAGTGTACGGCGCGCGTATGCTGTCATCGTCAACTGTCATCAGCGCGGTCCGAGGGAGACTATATCTAGTTAGGTGGGAAACGACCTACCGGCAGAGGCCCGCACGCATGTTCCGACATATAGGAATCGCTGGGCCAAACCCGACATTAGGAGTAGGAGAATCCAGCGGTTTCCATATCCGTGATAATCCCTGTTTGAAACATCGTTCCCTGTTTTCGCCTAGACCTGTGGGATCCTACTAGCTGTGATCACGTTTACGGAAATTCTATTTATATGAACTGGAATCTGGTAAAATAAATTGCCACACATTTTATCTTGTGGAAGTATTGTTACAAGCAGCCATCTGATGTGGCAAATTCTTCTGTATGGAGGTATTGTTGTTTATCTTTTGATTTTCAATTTTTAACACTTTACAACATAGCAGAAAAGTGTTTATGACTTTGTTCATTCTGTCTGTCTGTCTGTCTGTCTGTCCGTTAGCACGATAACTGCCGTAAAAATAACTTTATCAAAAAGAAAGTTTAGCATGTTTTTCAGATGGCCTGTGGGACCTATGGGAATATAAATAAATAATATCACCCAATTAGTTTTTTATTGAACCTGGGTTGAAAAAATGAAATACATTGAACCCTATGGGACCTAATTTTTCAAACATTTTTTAAGCAAATTTAAAATTCACAAATTGCTTCGAATTTTTTAGAAAATATTCACATTATCCGATAAAATATATAAAAACAATTTTAGTAAAATATATTAAGTAGTTTTTTAATTAAAAATTATTTAATATATGGAAAAAAACAAATTCAATTAAATTCTGACTTTTGGGATATCCTCCAGAAAGAAAAATGAGATATATTATATAATAAATATCTTTCCAAGAGTTTAAGCATTTTGTATATGAGAGAAACATCACCTTTTATATATAAAATAAATTTGGTAGATAACAATTTTTAAATTTTTTTTTTAATTTTATATAACTCTTCGTGATATACTTATTTGATGGTATTTTTAATGCACTTTCCTACGTCCTAGAGAGTTAAAATTTGGTACACAGCTTAAATTTGTTGAAAATTTTATTCTACAAAAATTTGATGGATCTTTAAATATATATAGATCATACATTTTTTTCGAAATGGCCTGCAAATAATCCCCGTTCACTTCTATAGATCATTGTTGTAATATTGTTAAAAATTCTGATAAAGGTAGCATGTGAGCATGTCTTTCCCTGCAGACTCATATGCACGTTCTCTTTATTTCTTCAATAATAATTTGAGTTTATCTGCACAAAATGACAGCTATAAGTATTTTAAATGACTGAATTTGCACGTTAAACTTAAATTTGGTTCTCACTTGATAGCTGGACTTATTGTCAAAGGTGGCGTACTTCTATACATCATTGTTGTAATATTGTTAAAAATTATGATGTGGGCAGCATGTGGGCATGTCCTTCCCTGCAGACTCATATTCACGTTCTCTTTATTTCTTCAATAATAATCTGAGTTTATCTGCACAAAAATAACTGCCATAAGTATTTTAAATTACTTTGAATTTGCACGTTAAACTTAAATTTGGTTCTCATTTGATAGCTGGACTGATTGTCAAAGGTGGCGTAGCGAAAACGCGAAAAAACTAGAATATCTCAAGTACGGCTAGTCCTAGAGTAATGGGGTTAGTCTTATTCTTTTTGTTGTCAAAAATCGCGTATAAAATAAGAATTTAATTGATATAATTGAGCACACGTAGTCTTTTATTTTTATATTTAACAATTTTTGCGGGCCATTTCGCAAAAATAGCCCGTTCCTTTTTCCCGAATCGTACTAGAATAACCTATAAATGATTTATATACCAAATTTTGTTAAATTTGGTATATAAATTTATTTTAGGTTATTAAAATATTATACACCAAATTTTGTTACATTTGTTCCATTAGTTTTTAGGTAGAGTGGATAAAGGCAATTTCTGCCGACCATTTCGCAAAGAAGAGAGATTATTTTATTACGAATCGTACTATAATCTAATGAACATCAGGATTTCCCACAAAAAACATACCTACCAAATTTTATGAAATTCAGTCCATTAGTTTTTCCATTACAGTGGATGTAATATTCTCACAGACACACAGAACATACACCGATACACCCTTACACACACAGATGTCTTCCTAAAAATAGTATTTTCGTGTTCTAGAAATCCCAAAACGTGTAGTTTCTTCGAAAATTCGAGTTCCGATCTTCGGCACGATTCGAATACTTTGAATACATACACACACATACACACACACATATTATCTGTGTATCTGTGTATTATCTGTGTATCTAAATTCCGTGCCTATGCAATTACAATAGTTGTGATTTTAAATGATCCCTAAACTTTTATTATTTCTTCAACGAAGCCTAATTTTAACTTATGCAGAATGCAAATATCTGAAGCGATTATAAGGTGAGTTACATAAAAATTGCTGAATTTTTTTCAACACAAAATTATTTAGCTCTGGAGTCTGGAATACAAGTTATATGAATCAAATATTCATTGATTTTGCATAGAGAAACAGATGATTTATATTTCGATGCACTTTTAAATATTTAAGTATAATAAATTACTGTAGTACTGTGATAATGTAAAAGATATCACCACTGAACGTATCACATTTCAGAAATTTTTAAATGAAATTGCATTTCAGTTGGAAAGCGTTTCATAATCAATGCTTATGCATGATTGATCTTCCTTGTTATACATTGTGTCAGTCTAACTAGTGTAATATCAAGTGTTTGATATTAACTTTTAAGCTTTGGGGATATTTGGCCACTGAAAAATTTTGAAATTAATTCAATGCAATTTTTGGAGATTTTGAAAATCTGTATCAATTACAACGTACACCCTGAGGTCAAGCTTGGTAGATTGAGCATAGTGTTATTGAGTAAAGTGATGATTATTTCCAAACTGAATATTTCATGTTTTTTTTTTTTTCGATAAATGTGTTACTGGCCACAAAATTTGACTCCTTAATTAGTCTAAGCAATGTAATTTGATCCGTTCGGATTCCACTATAGATACATAGTGCTGAGCTGAAAGGCACTAGTAGTAAGTAGTAGTAGTGTTGTTGTTGTTGAGACCCAGACCGTCCGACCTACCAGAAAGGTGTAAGGTAACTGTATGGACGGCCGGGAAGTGCCACCCAATTTAGACCGGAACCCAGTGGGGGAGGCATCCACAGGGACCGTACCCTCCTTCCCCTACCACCAACCTCTCGGAAGGACTTACGGACCCACATGTTTAACGTGATCGTACTCCGCATGAACACGGCGGCATTTGTGGTAGCGTGCAAATCTAGCGCGCAAACCACGGGGATACCGCATCCGAGATGGCCAACAGCACGCGGTGTTCCGAGGTGGTCACCCACCAAGTACTAACCGCGCCCGATGCTGCTTGACTTCGGTGATCAAGTAGTAGTAGTGTATATTTATTCTGTATTTATGTGTAAAATTAACCTCACCACAGCTTGCTGGTTGTTAAGCTCAGAAAAAGAGGATTAAAATATCCTCGCAAAACAAATGTATGATGCATTATTATATTCTATTTGTACTTAAATACGTTGTAAAATGTGTACCTAAATACCTAAATACAAGTCTTCTTTGTCTCTTATGCTAGTTTAATTCTTCAGACGTATAATTATCTTTTTTGCCTAGTTATTAATTTCCTTATATACAATAATGTATAAGGAAAGTATTGTGACGGGATCGAAAATTCAAATGAGGAAAGCGGGAGAGCTCGTTTCAAGCATCCTTGATCACGAATAGAACATTTTGTGGTGAAGTCTGTGTGTGTGTGTGAAAATGTGTGTGTGTGTATGTCAGTGGGACTGTGGAGACGACATCTCACGAACGAATGGAATTCTCACGAAATTTGGTACAAAATTTATAATCCATGAATACTGGAAGTCTTTTGGTTTTCAACACAATCGAATGTTTAGAACCCCTTAAATTTTCGAGTGAAATTTTGAAAGAATCATCAAAATATCAGAACCCTTAATAAAGTTACGCAAATATACATTTCTTATGTAATTTTTTCTTAGAAAACGATTGACATAAACTTTAGAACACATTCCTCGAGATATTACCCATTTTTCAAATAAATTTATCAAAAAATCCCATACATTAAAAAAAATATTAACTGTCGAAAAACATGTTTAATTTTCATAAGTAATATAATGCCATAAATTTGGTGGCATCATTTTCATGAATCTAACTCTTTCCATTCATGAGAAAATATATTTTGAGTAATACTTTTGTATTTGGACGCCAATAGTCATTTATCTACTATAAGAATAACCTATTTTTCATCCATAACGCTTGGCGAGATTTTGGCGATGAAATTGGCAGAATATCGCTAGCTTGGCGACTTATTTAAACGTTCCCATATTAATGAAAATATCGCGAAATTGATAAAAATGATTCTAAATCATTAAAAATTACGACTAATTGATGAAAATTCAATAACTTGGTAAGAATATAAGTATCTACTATAAGAATAACCTATTTTTTTTTACTGTAAAAGTAGTAAATTCATAGCTTTATATAAGGAAAGTCATGTGTTGCCCATATTTTTACACCATTTGCTAAATCCCACAAGAAAAATCTTTACAAAAAACCTCCCCTTCTTGAAAAAATTTGCCCGTCTTACACTAAGTATTGTATATTCAGATCAGATACAATAATAGTGGATGGAATAAAAGGAAGATTTGGGATATTCTTAGACGTCGTACATAACAGAATGAAAGCTTTGAAATCGACAACTAATCTCTGAAGAGCATTAAAATTCCTTTTGAACCATAGCCAGGTTTTATAGGTCAGGATAGATTATCCATTTTAGAAATGCTCCAAATGAAAGTTCAGATTGTTATTCGAATGGTTCGCGCTGAGCAAAAGAGGAAAATTATATATACATCCACATAACAATGTCTAAGATGTGCAAACTTTAAGCATAATATCGCTATTGAAATAAAAAAATCTGATGTGGCAAAACATGAATTTCCTTATATAATGCAATGGATTTTCTTCTTTTACAGTAAAAAAAATAGATTATTTTTATAGTAGATATTTATATTCTTTCCAAGATATTGAATTTTCGTCAATGAGTCGTCATTTTCATTGATTTAGCGTCATTTTTATACATTGGCGAGTTTTCCGCTAATTTAGCAACATTGAAGAAAGTCGCCAATTTGGCGATATTCCACCAAATTCGTCGTCAAAATTTCAACAAGCATTATGGACTGAGAAATAAGTTACTCTTACAGCAGATAAAAGACTATTGGCGTTCAAATACAAAAGTATTACTCAAAGTATCTTTTTAATGAATGGAACGTGCTAAATCCACGAGAATGATGTCACTAAATTTATCGCATGGTGTTATATATGAAAGGTGAATATGTTTCTCAATAGGATTTTTTTTTTCTTTTTATATGACTTTTTGATAATTTTTTGAAAGATGTGTAATATATCGAGAATGGTTCATGTTAGTGTTCTAAAATTTATGTCAATAGTTTTCTAATGAAAAATTACATAAGAAATGTCTATTTGCGTAGCTTTAGAGGTTTTGATTTTTTGACGGTTTTTTCAAAATTCCACACGAAAATTTAGGGGGGGGGGGTTCTAAACATTCGATTGCTTATATAAACAATTGACTTCCAGTGTTTACGGATTGTAATTTTTGTACCAAATTTCGTTCAAATCGGTCCATTCGTTCGTCAGTTATCGTCTCCACAGACTCACTGACTCACACATACACACAGACATCACTTCAAAAATGCTCGATTCGTGATCAGTGATGCTTGAAACATGCTCTGCCGTCGAAGATTCGAATTCGAATTTTCGACCCCGTCACAATACTTTCCTTATACATTATTGTACATAAGGAAAGTAAAAATTTGTATATAATGGTTAGCAAAATATTTATATCAATTTCAAATATGCAGTAAATTTGTATAGAAACTACTGAACTACAGACAAACTGGAAATTTCCATAAATCTATAATAATAAAAAAATATGTATGTTTATATGTAGTTCATATGTAGTGAGAAAGTTGACCATTTGATTGTTTTTATTGTAAATAACTATTGTGTTGTAATTATGCAAGATTACGAGGGAGTTATTAAATGTATTGTCTTCTGTTAATGATTAACGCTGTTTTGAATAAAGTATTCCTGACATTTGAATAAAGTATTCTTGATCATCCTGATATTCGATCTACCTTGTATCCTGAGTAAATATCTACGAATCTGGAGAATACCTCAAAATAATTGGAACCAGAATTGGAATACTGATATCTTTGAAAATCGTATACACTCTTGACAAGATAAATAATGATCGCACTATTAAAAGAGATGAAGGCCTAATTAAAATCGGATTAGATGCGAAGATAGACTGCTAAGGAGATATGAAAACCTGTTAAGAAAAACTTAAAAACTGGTTAACAACATATGAAAGAAAAGATGAAGCAGTGAAGGTTGAAAAGAAAGCCTCATAAGATAGAATAGGAAGTTAGATACTTACAAATTGAGATGGGATAAAACATTGAAGCAGTACAATCCGAGGACACAGAAATGAAATCCGGTCAATAAGAGACGAAAGAGGGTTTGAAATCAATATAATATTCGTCAAAAATTTTACGATGGGAACAGAGCTGTAAAATCTCTTGAGAAAGGATATATTTTAGTGGATACAAAATCGCTGGTCGCTTCTCTAAATTTTTCTAATACTGCATTATGTAAAGTAAAAACTCTTAAGCATTACGGCCAGCGAATTTGGATGAACTGCGGACTTCAATTCGATGTTATCACCGAAGCAAATGATCGGAATGACGAGCCGAAAAGACAAAAATACTTACTGATCCTTTCGAGGTCCTTCAACTTATGTTTTACAGATGTTCTTAGTAGATAAACGGTTAATTTTTTTCCCTTACGAATGTAGTATAATTTCACTATAACGGAAATAGTTTGAAAGAGATGAGCAGAGTTTAATTGAAATCCCTCCGCTAAAAATCGGGAGAGAGTTTAATGGATTTGACGTTGGATATACGTGGAAATTCATTCACAGATTTCCGTATGGATGTTCGAGAAAACCTTACAACTCAATATCGTATAGATACCATGCTTGATCCAATTAGTCAACACAATATTCTCGCGATTGAAGGCAAGGATTTAAAATTGTACTGCCTCTAGCGAACAAGTCCTAATAAGCTTGTCAGACATTTCTCGGAACTTCCCCGATCGCTCGTACTTTGTGATTGTATAGATATAATTTTTGATACAGAGATGCAACACGATGTTTTCGCAATAGAAGCAAGGATTTAAAGCTGTACTGCCCCTAGCGAGCAAGTCTCAATAAGCTTGCCAGACATTTTTCGGACTTCCTGGATCTCTCGACCGTTGTGATAGTATGGATACAATTTTTGATCCAGAAATTCAACGCAATATTCTTATGATTGAAGTTAAGGGTATAAAGCTGTACTGTCAATAGCGAGCTCAAGCTTGTTAGGCATGTCTTGGACGTCCCCAATCTCTGGTACATTGTGATAGTAGATAGAATTCTTGATACAGAGATTCAGCAAGATGTTCTCGTGATTGAAGGAAAGGATTTAAAGCTGTACTGTACCTAGTGAGTATATCTTAATAAACGTGTCAGACATTTCTCGACCTCCCGCACGTTGTGATAGTATAGATACCATCCTTGATCCATAGATTCAACACAATATTCTTGCAGTTGAAGGGCAAGGGTTTAAAGCTGTACTGCCTCTAACGAGGAAGTCTCAAAAAGCTTGTCAGTCATTTGTCGGACTTCCTCGATCTCTTGTACGTTGTGCAGTAAACACTGACAATACTCTGAATTCTGATATGCTGCACACCACGAAAAAATATAAAAGAAAATTGCTCCAGAGTTTGGTGAAAATTTAATTTATTATTTGATATATATATAACTTACCTGCATATAGCATTTTTCCGGAGCAGTGTGTGTATTTATTTATACGCTGATTTAAGTTTAGGAATAAATAATCATAACTATTGTATTATTCTAATTTTTTTTACATTTTTGAGTCATCCCAAGGATAGACTCACCACTCTTTGGTTGACCTACTTGACTTCCAAACCAGATTTTTACTTTCCTTATATACATAATGTATAAGGAAAGTATTGTGACGGGGTCGAAAATTCGAAATCGAGTTTTCGACGGGAGAGCACGTTTCAAGCATCCCTGATCACGAATCAAACATTTTCGAAGTGATGTCTGTGTGTGTGTGAAAGTATGTGTGTGTGTGTGTGTGTGTGAAAGTATGTGTGTGTGTGTGTGAAAGTATGTGTGTGTGTGTGTATCAGTGAGCCTGTGGAGACGATAACTGACGAACGAATGGACCGATTCGAACCAAATTCTGTACAAAAATCACAATCCGTAAACACTGAAAGCTTATTGTTTTTATACGTAATCGAATGTTCAGAATCCCCCCTAAATTTTCGAATAAAATTTTGAAAAAATCGTCGAAAAATCAAAACCACTGATAAAGTTACGCAAATAGACATTTCTTATGTAATTTTTCAGTAGAAAACGATTGACATAAATTTTAGAACGCTAACATGAACCGTTCTCGAGATATTGCACATTTTTCAAAAAAATTATTAAAAAGTCATATAAAATGAAAAAAAAAATGTCCTATTGAGAAACATGTTCACTTTTCATATGTAATACCATGTAATACATTGGGTGACATCATTCTCGTGGATCTAGCTCGTTCTATTTATGAAAAAATATACTTTGAGCAATACATTTGTATTTGAACGACAATAGTCATTTATCTGCTGTAAGAACAACTTATTTCTTTGTCCATAACGCTTGGAGAGATTTTGGCGACGAATTTGGCGGAATGTCGCCAACTTGGCGACTTTTTGAAATATTGCCAAATTAACGAAAATCTCGCCAAATGGATAGAAATGGCGCTACATCAATGAAAATGACGCCTAATTGTCGAAAATTCAATATCTTGGAAAGAATATTAGTATCTACTATACGAAAAACCTATTTTTCTCCTGTAAAAGTAGTAAATTCATTACATTACATAAGGAAAGTCATGTGTTGCCCACATCAGATTTTTTAATCTACTGAACATTCTATTATTAGACGATATTCAAACGCAGCCGATCCCCGCATTACGCATAAAATGACGATCTACTTTAGTTCATGAGTCTCCTGGAAACCATCTGCACCGATGCCGCTTCTAGTTCATTTGTGAGATTAAACTCACACACGGGAAATAATTTAAAAGCTTTTCAGTGGTAGACCCCAAACTCGGCTTTCCCGTTTCAACCTGTCAAGGGGGGCCTAAGCAAATCCCAGAACACTACCTGGGATAACCTGCCTTGCACATCTCATCCCCCTGTTCCGGAAGGGTTGATTACACATTTCGGGGGGAGGAAAGGGTAATGCAAATGCAATGTCATTCCAAAAGTGAGGAGAGAGTTTTTTCCATGTTCGGTAACTCGGTGGTGAGGTGTTGCTCTTCGGCAATAAAAAGATGGGACGAGCGTTGATCTTAAAGGATTAGGGCTGACATGTCAAAATGTGTCATATATACGAAATCGAGCTGCCAAGAAAGAGACGGGGGGGATTAGTTGCTTTTCTCTAGAGGGGTGGGGAAGTGTACACGTGTCACATCTAAATAAGTAAAAAATGCTAATGTTTGACGGAGTATAACATTAATTTGGAATTTCAACTACAAATATTAATGTTTAAATGGTTGAAGTGGCAGTTCTTTAATTGTAGGGGATTAAGTTGTGACGTGGATTTGAGCCTGATATGTTATGTAAGAATTTTCTGATTATTGTGATTAATACAGTCTGGATATGTATATGTAGAAATTACATAATATACTTGGTAAACCCATTGAGCTATCAAAACTCGCTCAAAAATATGCTGCAGTAACTCAATATAAAAACTTCGTAAACACAAAAGAAGTTTCAATTGTATGTGTACGTTTGATTGATTTTCGTTGTTTTTCGCTGATTTATTTAACGAAGTTAGTTTGTATATCCTCTAAAAGTAAATGAGTCCTTGATGATTGAACTTGAATTTTTCCTGTTTTTTCTAATTGTTTTGCCGTCTTTTCCAATATTTTAAACTTACTTTTCTTGTTTGTATTTTTTACACCTGTTATTTTAACCAGACTATTCGAGTCATCTGAAGGTTTAGAACTTATAATGGATGCCAGCAGAAATATTTATTGAATTTCAAAAATGCACTTTTAAAACCATAACAGGATCTACAGTATCAAATAGTACCAATATCATACAGTATAAAATAATAAAATAAAGAATTTATTTACTAATGCTAATGCTAATGGCTTTCGTTTGTTAACTAAACAAACAAAAAAAATCTGATGTGGGCAGTACATGACTTTCCTTATATAATGCAATGAATTTACTACTTTTACAGTAAAAAAAAATAGGTTATTCTCATAGTAGATACTTATATTCCTTCCACGATATTGAATTTTCGTTAATTAGTCGTCATTCTCATCGATTTAGCTTCATTTTTATCCATTTGGCGAGATTTTCGTTAATTTGGCAACATTTAAAAAAGTAACCAAGATGGTTATTTTTCCGCCAAATTCGTCGCCAAAATCTCACCAAGAGTTATGGACATAAAATAAGTTATTCTTATAGCAGATAAATGACTATTGGCGTCAAATACATATGTATTATTCAAAGTATATTTTCTTATGAATGTAACGAGCTAGATCTACGAGACTGATGTCACCAAATTTATCACATGATATTACATATGAAAAGTGAACCCGTTTCTCAACAGTTAATATATTTTTTTTATTTATGGGATTCTTTTATAAATTTATTTGAAAAATGTACAAAATCTCGAGAATGGTTCATGCTAGCGTTCTAAAGTTTATGTCAACTGTTTTCTAAGAAAAAATTACATAAGAAATGTCTATTTTCGCAACTTTATTAAAGGTTTTGATTTTTTGATGATTTTTTCAAAATTACACTCGAAAATTTAGGGGGGTTCTGAACATTCGATTGCGTTTAAAAACAATAGGCTTCCTATATTCGTGGATTGTGATTTTTGTACCAAATTCCATTCGAATCGCTCCATCCGTTCGTGAGATATCGTCTCCACAGTCTCACTGACACACACACACAAACACACACATACTTTCACACGCACACACACACATACAGACATCACCTCAAAAATGTTTGATTCGTGATCAGGGATGCTTGAAACGAGCTCTCCCGTCGAAAATTCGAATTCGAATTTTCGATCCCGTCACAATATTTTCCTTATAAATTATGTATATAAGGAAAGTAAAAATACTAGGGGCAAAATATTGAAAAATGCTAAATTAAAACTATGGAAAGAAAAACTCTGAAAAAAATGTAACTAATTAAACTAAATTAACATGAGTTTGGTCCGACTCCGATTTTCCATACCTAAATCTATTTTTAAGTAGATTTCTTTTTTTTTTTGCAAAATTTTTTTATTTTTCAAGACATTTTTTTTAAACCTGTAATATTGGTTCGAATTACCACAGTTACAGCATGTTACCCTGCACTTTAAAGGACATGAAAAAATTGATACCAAAATTGGTAATGGGATTACTCTCCCATCCTGATTACAAAAATTGTATCGAGGGTATTTTTGGATTGAAACTGTTAAATTTCTCAATCATGGAGCCGTAAATAACAATGTCATACGTAATTATGTCAGATTTTGTCCTATGCTGCCATGTTGAACAAATATAAAATTTCGAATATATTACGAATTTTTCGTTCGAATTTCAAAAACTTCTATCTAGATCTAGATTTTTTATTAGCAGGATATACAGTTTTGTGAACAGCCATTATTATGTGTTGCAGATATTATATGAACTGAATTTTATATGAAATTGACCACAGACGGACATAAAACATCATTCTAAAAAGTCAGAAATCTTTTAGTCAGAAATCTTTTAGTCAGAATTCTTTTAGTCAGAACGTGCTCAGGATGTCCTAAATCATATATTGGCATCAACATCTTAAAATTAAAAACTTCCGTATATATATATATATATATATATATATATATATATATATATATATATATATACAAATTTATATATATATATATATATATATATATATATATATATATATATATATATATATATATATATATATATATATATATATATATATAAGATTTAAAATGAAAAAGAAAATATATAGGTGGAATGATTGTGTTTACAGGGTTGCAGAAAGATCAAGGGGGATTGCGACCCCTATTTCCTGGTTAGAAGCTAGCTTTGACTTCATGAAAACTCTCCCAGAGACTCTGCACGCCCGAAACAACAATTGATCATGCTCGTGGGGAAAAATGGCCGAATCCCAGACAACATAAAAATGATCAAAATAATAAAAAATGGAAATTTTACTAACCAGCAAGACGAGAATCATGGAAGAGTTGCATAAAGCGTATAAACTTCGAATAGGAAAGCATGTCGGTTGCAAACTGTTTTTCAGTTAGTTCCACATTGTCCGCGTTTCTTCGAGCAGGGTGCGTTTTTTGTTTTGATGCTTCCTGGAAATATGGCCACAGGCATATACCGGCTCCAGGAGCGTTTCCATTGGAGTAGACTTGTAACAGGAAGTCGACCGGAAGTCGTTGGAAGTCGACTTGTAACCGGGAACTAAGAGTCACAATCCCCCTAGGTCTATTCGTGTATCCCTGTTGGCTTCTTTCCATGTATTGTACTTTCTGTATTGTACCACGTATTGTACTTGAAATTTAAAGCAATAAGGAATACATAAAATATTTTTCAATCAAAATGATTGAAACATTTAAAAAAGTCTTTGAATTATTAAAAAAGAACTTTTCAAAAGATATTTTAAATGTTAAGCCTTTACAATAATCCATTGTGTTTAATAAATAATTCTATTTTTTATACAAATTGATTTAAACATGCATTTCTATTCATTTGTGTTTTATTATTATTAGTATGTCCTGCCACGTATATGTTCTTTCACGTCACGTTCCTCTGAAGCAACCACGTATTTTCAAATCGTGAGACAAAATCGCGTCGAAATGGCGGCTTTTTCAATGTTCGTCAACAAAGGTCGGTAAACTATACTAGCACCAAGAGTTTAATCGGCATATGAGCAGTCTAAGTATTGAAGTGAATTTGAAAGCACTAACTATTCAGTGAAATCAATTTATGCCCCTGCTTTAAATCTGTAATGTACCCTTACACGTCAGAATCCACGATTAAAGTAATAAATTTGTCAAAATCCTTTCGAGTGCTTCGCTTCAAAATGAAAAATCGTTGAAAGACATTAGTTTTTCTTCTGAAGGACACATTCAAATATGGATCAACGGGAAAAATAACCCGAAGGAATAAAGTTATTTCTTTGAAATACTGGTTGAATACGTAAAGACATTTTCGTTATGTGTTTGAAATAAGAATGAAATGAATGGTTTTGAAGAAAATAAGGAGAGATATATTTTAAAAATTAAGATTATGTTATACTAGCAGCATACCCGTTCTTCGTATGGAATACATATATGAAGAAACTTCGCAATTAAGCGCAAATTCCTATACTATTCTAAATGGTATTGTTATTCAAAATATCCCATCAAAATATTTAATTTAATTCTTCTAAAAAGAAGTATAAGAACCCCTGTTCTCGCAATGCAAAATTTATCTTCACAGGCTGACCCGAAGAATAAAACATCATGGCACCGTTTGTGAACAAATTTATACAAAAAATATGAAATTGGATCAATATATACAAAAATGCACTCGCTGTGAAATTGGATTAGCATATGCGAAAATGAAAGTGTTAAACTTGTGTTAGTTGACATGCCCTTACCACTTTTATTCTGTTTCAACAATTGGCTAAACTTAATATACGAGTTTGAAAAATATGTGACAAAATAAAACAGGTGACATGAGAAGCTGAAAATATCAATAATCAACGTCAAATTTCAACCCGAAAGGCGTTATTGATTTTAAACCAGGCGAAAATGTAATTGCGATCAAATATAATTTTATAAACATTTCTTAATTATTTAAATCGGAAAAGATTTAAAAAAAAATCGGTTGCTTGCTGCAAAAATTCCTTAAGTTTAATGCCGTTGCTGAGATACATATCAATCTTGGCCGTTGCTGAGATACATAAAAATTTGCGGAAAAAATATCATCTGCATAATGCTGTCTCTACATAACGTTCTTTTTCTATTAATATTTCGACAACCCCAGGTTTTAGAAACTCGAAAGATGGAATATATTTTAAGTAGCGCTATTTTAATGTTGCCCGTAAAATTTCATGAGATTCGTTGCAACCGTTCTCCCGTGATAATGAGACAAACACGAATATCCACAGACAGATTTTTCAATTTTTTATTTATATGCTGCAGCAGGTGCAATGTTTCTGTCGGCGATTTCCTCAAAGGTTGGAAGAATTTGATATTCACACGTTGTCTTTCAAGCGCCATTTCCATTTTCGATGAACGCGAACGAATACAGTTCACTGACACGCATTGCCTTGGAAAGCACCTGCTTCTTCCTTTTCACATATGGCGTCACATGTGCCTCTACACCACGGTAAAATGGTTCCCCTCTCCTCCAATCAGGGTTGGAGATATCAGCACAGTTTCCAAACTTTTTGATCCTACCTTGTATATTTACTTTCCCTAGAATACGTGATAATGTATAGGGAAATTATTGAGGTCGTGTCGAACATTTTAACTCGAGTTTTCGACGAATCTAAATGTTTCGAGCATTCTAGAACTCGATAAATATTTTTTACGTAACGTCTGTGTCTGTGTGCAGTCTATCTGTCTGAACAATGTATGTATCTACTTTATCTGAAAAACTAATGCGTCAAATTTCCAAAATTTGGTAGATAAGTTATTGATTACCCTAATTCTGATTAGATTTTGGTACGATTAGAAAAAATCTGATGTGAATACCACATGACTTTCCCTGCAGACTCAAATTTATTTTAGCCTTATTTCTTTAATAATTCATTAAATTGAGTTTGATTGCACAAAATAACACGGGATTAATTTAATTCAATTTGTGTTTTAATTTGGTAACTGGACATTTTTTCAAATGTGGCAAAACAGTGCAAAAGAAAATTCAAATATCTCGAGAACGGTTAGTTCTAGAGTAATTCGGTAGGTCATATTCTTTTCCTCATCAAAAATAACGTGTAAAACAATCATTTAATTGATACATTTGAGCACACGTAGCTTTTTAATTTAGATTTTTGCGGTTTTTGCGGGCCATTTCGTAAAGTAAGGCAGGTTTTACTTTTTCGAATCACATCAAAATCTAATCAGCACCAGGGTGTCCCACAAGTAACTTATTTACCAAATTTAATGACAGTTGATTAGTTTTTTAGATAGAGTACATACATCGATTTTTGCGGAACATTTAACAAAACAATGCAGATTCTTTCACACTGAACAGTACCAAAATCTAATCAGCAGAGTCGCCCCCAAGTGACTTACTTACCAACTGTTATGAAATTAGGTCAATTAGTTATTCAATTAGAGTGGATACATGCATTGCACAGACAGACACACACACCACACACACTGATACACAGACAGACACACAGACGTCACGCTAAAAATGTTTTTTTTTCGTAATCTAGAGGTGTTAAAACATGTAGATCCGTCGAAAACTCGAGTTCCGATTTTCAGCATAATTCCAATACTTTCCCTGTACATTAATTACCATGTATTGCAGGGAAAGTAAAAATCGCTGAGGTTTTGAGACCTGACTTGATCTATCACTGATCTGAATTTATTTAGCTGTGTGTCTAGATCTTCCGTTACACAAACGACAGACGCTAAGACAAACAAGCGAATCCACGTGCAGTTATCTATCGTATAACGTATTCCGGGTTATGCAAATCCTGAAAAGGCTATCCGAAATATTCTCTTATTTCTTATTCTGCGGACTTGGGTGAAGACGGTGGCTTGAGGATTGAATTAAATGAATCTGTCATAGTCACATAAATCGATGATAAGGGTAGGATCATCAGCCATCGAGTCAAACAACATCTGTAATGTCGATTTTATTCCAGGCAAACGTCTATAGTCGTTGCGAGTTCTGATTGGCTGGATATCAAATAAATCAACTATTACTTTTGAAATTATTTAAAATTCAATTTTTTCAGCTCAAATTACTTTGATGAACTTTATCTGATTTTAGTGCAAGCTTGCTAATACTGTTGTTCTTCATTTCCTTCAAGGTGCACATCCATGTATTGTGTCGTACTCCCAACACTTGGATGAACTTCGTGAATAGAATTATAGCACAAAATGGCTAAATTTCATAAATGGTTATAAGTAGATACAAACCTAGTCATTTTAAATCTAGATTTAGTCAATTTGGAAGTGTTAAACTTTAAAAAAAATGGCTAAATATATCTACAAAACTGCTAAGTTGGCCACGTTGTGTACGGCAAAGACATTTTTGTAAAATAAATATTCTCACTTCTGAGAATTACTGTATGTTGATACAATGATTGTTTTTTATTGCTTGCGGCTAATAATCGATAGTAATTTATACAGTTTGCCTAATTTCGTTGCATTGTTCTTCCACTTAAAGTACTCAAGAGAAATAATATATTTATCCAAATTATTTTGAAAGCATCCTCTCAAAAATAAATCATGGTAAGGCATTAGTTTTTCTTCAAAGGAATGAATTTAAATATGGATCACAAGGGGGATATATCCCTGCGGAATGAAACCATTACTTCTTCGAAATATTGGTTGAATACATAAGGACTTTTCCTTTTACATTTGGGAAAAAAATGAAATGAATACTTTCTAGCTGAATGCAACACACAGATAAGCATAAAATAATTTTAATAATAAAATCGCTATCCTCGTGTGTGGGTGCTTTTGATTCAGTTGAAAAATTTACCGTATGTGAAATGATTGTACTGTAAGAATTGAGAATCCAATGAGTTTCCAATTTTTGATTTGCTCATATGTCTTAAATCAGATTCTGTCTAGAATAATTTCGATAGGAACTCTCCCAGTATCTGTGTATTCGTGTGTGAGTGAGCGTGTTCTTATGTTTGCACATTTCTGAATGTGCATGCGCGCGTGTGTGTGAGGGAGCGTCAGTGAACATTTTCAAACGAACAACTACAGTAGTTATCAATTTCTTCAAGTCAAGAAAAGCGGATATGATTGGGATAGTCGAAAATCCTTGAAAATGCTACGATTTTCTGTAAATGGTATAGTTACAACTCTCTTGAGAATTTGGTTATCATAGGAAGGAGGCCTAAAATAAAGTAGCTAAGGCAAATCTACTTGCAGAAAACAAAAAGAAATACATTTAAGAGAACAAGTAGTTCATTTATTTTATACGTATAGTAGTAAAGTTAGCAGAATAAATATATGGGCGTGACTTACGTGTAAAAAGTTCAGTTGGTGGAGAATAATAAGCACCAAGGAAGGTGTTACATCACTGGTTGAGTTTTAGCATCTTACTGCACGACGTGGTGCAACTAGCTTCAAACCATTTTGCGTTACTTACCACAACGCAGAACAATTGGGGTTCATAGCATACATCTCACTGAAATTCAAAAATCGTTCTCGATAAAGCGAAATGACTGGAGTTCACGGGGGTCAAAACTACTCACCATAAATTAAAACTGAAGGTCAGTAATTCACCATAAAACAGAACAACTGGAGTCAAGAACATTCTTCCCCCTGCAGATCAGCAATTATTAACAACGTCTTTATAAAGAAAAACATCTTGATTCATTGAAAGATAACAAATATTCTTCATAAAGCAAAACAACTAGTCATTGGAGGTCAACAAATATTCATAAAACAGAACAATTGGGGGCATTGGAAGTAAACAACTATTCATCATAAAGCAGAATGGCTGGAGTCCAGAGAATACATTTTATGTAGTTGAGCAACTAGCGAAAACTCTACAGTCCTGTTTTCGAACTATGCAAAGTAGAGACACTGTACGGGAGAAAAACGGTGCAATCCTTTACAGAGTTAAACGAGATCGAAAACAATAACACACTACACATAAAGATTTGCGAACAGCATGAGATTGCGACACTGCACTAAGCTGAATGAGATTGAGATCCATGTGATACATTGTCACATAGTTACAATTAATAACGGCAATTTTTACTTTCCCTGCAATACATGGTAATGTCTTGGGAAAATATTGGAATCATGCCGAAAATCGCAACTCGAGTTTTTGACGGATCTACACGTTTCGAGACCTCTAGAATACGAAAAAACCATTTTTAGCGTGACGTCTGTGTGTGTGTATGTCTGCCTGTCTGTGTGTATGTCTGTCTGTCTGTGTGTCTGCAGATTTTGTATCCACTCTAACTAAAAAACTAATTTACCGAATTTCATACAATTTAGTAGGTAAGTCACTTGTGAGCGAACTGAGTCCACTAATATTTTGCAATTAAGACATTCATATTTTTTAAGTGTTGAAGTATCTAAATTAGCTAAAACCACACTTGATTCTTATAAATTTCAAACCTATATCTTTGTTACACTTTATTCCAGTTCCTCTGCCTTTAGTTTATTAGTTTATTTAAACAAATCATTAAAGTAGAGCATAGAACTGAATTG
Organism: Amaurobius ferox; assembly: GCA_951213105.1. Taxonomy (NCBI): domain Eukaryota; kingdom Metazoa; phylum Arthropoda; class Arachnida; order Araneae; family Amaurobiidae; genus Amaurobius; species Amaurobius ferox. The sequence continues at coordinate 89,689,531 of OX578154.1, forward strand.
AACTAAGTTTCCCTCGCAGCTCAATATCAAGAACATTATTGATTTACAAGTGTTGAAGTACATAAATTAACTAAGATGATCACATTTCAGTCTTATTTCTCATTTTTGAAATTAGTCAGCAAAAACCATTATCAATCTTAAGAGGACGGTGGACGTTGAAATTTTTTTTATTTATTTATTGACTTCGAAACGTGAAAATTTGTATAAATATTCCTCTTAACGTTACTATATACAGTACCATTAATTTTTTTTTCAATTTTGTTATAATTTTCTATTTTCTTTAATTTAATTTTTTTTAACGAAAATTTGAAAATGCTCCTTGCGTGCCATTTTTTCACATTTTTGATTTATTTTACATTATGTCACTCAAAAACAGATTATGAACAAATTCGGGTATTCATTTTTAAATCCCTTAGAAAGTTAATTTTTTAAACATATTTTTCTGTATTAAAACTTAATTTTCATCATTTAATTAGGTTCTTATTCACTTTTAATTACCTTAATAAAGTCCAATTATGAAATGCATACTCAGTTTACTTAAAAAGTATGAAAGGTGTCTTCTTGCCAAATTTCATGCATCTCAGACAAAAATTAAGACGCATGGATCATTTTTAAAATGTGAAACCTTTGAATATTCCGTTTCGAAAAAAATGCATTCAACCTTTTGCTTACGGATGGGACAACGTCTATCTCAAACGAAGAACCTCCCAAAAACACAGGTATTTGACATACCCTATCCCAAACAGACAGAAACGTTGTACGCAACGTTTCTGTCGGCGATTTCCCGAATGGAAGCCAATGACTGCAAAGGGGGATCGAACTGTCTGAAATAGAGTATGTCAAATACCTGTGTTTTTGGGAGGTTCTTCGTTTGGGATAGACTCTGTCCCACCCGTAAGCAAAAGGTTGAATGTGTAAAATAATGTTATATATTAAAACTATTTTTAGTCGATTTTTGCTCATTTCACCGTCCACCGTCCCCTTAAGACACAATCCACTCTTTAGTTACCCCTGTTTGAAATACATTCATCTATTTAACCTATTACGAATCGCCCTTAAACAAAGTGCAGAATTTGGATGAGATAGGACAATTATATAATAGAGAATACTTTTTACTTTCTATACAGTACATAGTACAATTATATATGTAACAGGAAAGTATTCTGGGGATCAAAATCATACACATGAACATAGTTTCATAAACGAGTTTGATCATTCCCGAAGACGATTCAGTCTTTACAATAACATCAGGTGTCACTGTCTGCCCATTTAGTCTTTCGGATAAAGTCAGCAAATTAGATGAATTTTGGTACGAATATTTTCCTTGACTAACTTTAAGGCCTGCTTGAGTGATATAAACCAGTGATATAACTAAAGTGATATAACTAAATAATTCTCAAAATTTTCTGTAAATGTGAAGATAATATAAAAAAATTTGATATGTGCAGCACATGACCTTCCCTGCAGACTCATATTCACGTTCTTTTCATTTCTTCAATAATTCATTAAATTGAGTTTAATAGCACTAAATGACATCCATAATTATTTTAAATTACACGGAATTTGCCCTTTTAATTCATAATTTTTATTTTATAACTTGACTTATTTCAAAGTTGACGAAGCGAAAATGCGAATCCACTAAATATCTCGAGAACAGCTAGTCCTGGTGTAACGGTGTGGGTCTTATTCTTTTCATTAGCAAAAATTATGTATCAAACAAGCATTTAATTGATATATTTGAGCATACAATGTCTTTTATTTTAGAGTTTGAGGATTTTTGCGGGCCATTTCGCAAAAAAAAGGCAGGTTACGTTTTACCGAAACGTACCAAAATCTATTCAGCACCAGGGTAACCAACAAGTGACTTATCTACCAAATTTTGTAAAATTTGATTTATTATTTTTCCAGCTAGAGTGAATACAAGTAATTTTTGAGGGCCATTTCGCAGAAAAGGCGGGTTCTTTTATCCCGAATCATACACAAAATTAATCAGCACCAGGGTCACACACAAGTGACCTTCCAAATTTTATGAAATTCGATCACAAAATTATTCAAAAAATATTTAGTTTTTGAGTTAGAGTGGATATATATACTGCACAAACAGACACACAAACACAAACACAGACGTCACGCTAAAAATAGTGTCTTCGTGTTCTAGATTTTCCAAAACGTGTAGATACGTCGAAAACTCGAGTTACGATTTTCGACATGATCCCAATACTTTCCCTATACATTACCATGTATTGCAGGGAAAGTAAAAAAATCTGATGTGGGCAGCACATGGCTTTCCCTGCAGACTTATATCCACGTTCTCTTTATTTTAATTAAATTTAATTCACTTTTAATTCAATTTTCGTTCTCATTTGATAACTGGACTTATTTCCATAGCTGGCGTGGTGAAAATACGAAAAAAACTAAGCTCGAGAACGGCTAGTCCTAGTGTAATGGGGTTGATCTTATTATTTTCTTCGCTAAAAATTATGTATTAAATAAACATTTAATGAATATATTTGAGCATACGTAGCTTTTTAGTTTAGATTTATGGATATATCTGAGCATACGTAGCTTTTTAGTTTAGATTTTGACAATTTTTGCGGGCCATTTTGCAAAAAAAGGCAGATTATTTTTTTCCGAATCGTACCAAAATCTAATCAGCATCAAGATGACCCCCTAAGTGACGCATCTACCTAATTTTATGAAATTCGGTTCATTAGTCTTTCAGCTAGAGTGGATACAAACTTTTGCGAGTCATTTTGCAAAAAAAGGCGGGTTCTTTTATCTCGAATCGTACCCAAAACTAATCAACACCAGATTCGCCCACGAGTGACTTACCTAATAAATTTTGTGAAATTCGGTGGATTAGTTTTTTAGTTAGAGTGGATACAAAATCTGCACAGACAGACACACGGACACACACACAGACGTCACGCTAAAAATGGATTTTTCCTATTCTAGAGGTCTCAGAACGTGTAGATCCGTCGAAAACTCGAATTACGATTTTCGACATGATCCCAATACTTTCCCTATACATTACCATGTATTGCAGGGAAAGTAAAAAAAAAAGTATATTTTAAAATTGTGACAGAAATAGCTAGAAGTATTTATTTTGTTATAAGCGAAAACTGTACATTACTGAATGTTAACAGGATCCTTCCTGTACTTCTTCAGTTCAGATGGAAGAAAATATTATAAAATCAAACATTTTAATTAATATTAAATGAGTGAGTATTTTTCAAGTATGTTAATTTGCTGGGAATGTAACGTATTGTACATAGAATTTTTTTTTCTTTATCGCTGAAACGTTTTTAATAGCGTTACGACATATCTTCAGGAATCGTGGGTGTGCGTTCAGGATACAAGAATAACTCTAAATTTCTGGATAACTAACACCTTTATTCACAAGCGCAACATAAACAGGAACAATATGCAGTAAAACAGCTCTTAAATGCTCCTAATTCCACAAAACAACTCTTACTATTCTCGAAACATTGGCATATTTTATTTCTCAAAACAGCAGCTACAATTCTCAAAACCTTAAGGTGCCACAGTGCAGTGTAACTCGTACCATGTCCGCTGCTCTCCGACTGAGCGATGACTTCTTTTATAAATTCTCTATAGAAACTTTTGGAAATCTCTCATATCGCGTAGAATATTGGTTATTTCGTGGTGTTTCTCGGACCTTCGAGAAGTCGCAAAATGTCGCCAAATTGGCGATAAATTTACAAATCTGACAATATCCCCGAACGTTAGGTCATGGCAATCCTAGATTCATGTCATATGAAAGGTTGCATTTACGGGTGTTTTATCCGTCTGGTTTTCAAAAGAAACTCCAGTGATTGTATTCTACACGTTCAAAATAATATTTTAAATTATGAAAGTTATAAATTAATATTTAGAGCAAAATTATATTCAGTTTATATACATTTTGGTTAAAGTCATAGAAGGAATTGCTCATAAATCTTGCATAATTCGTTTTAAAATAGAAACAATAATGCAGTTATTTACAATACAATCATGAACTCACTCAATAAACAAAACATATCCTTGTAGAATATTTTGACATTTAGTGTGACAAATGGTTATATTATTAAAATAATGGTATGGAATCGCTTTGTTGCTATTGTATACTGGTAATTCATTCCAAAGACTCGTGCAGAGTTAGCAACAATGAAAGATCAATAAAATGCTTCAGCTTGAACTATTTTGTACTGGAAATATATGAGTGCTTGTTAAAATATGACGGAAATGGCTCCTAAAATACATTGCTTTAGTATGGAGTAATGGAAGTTCAATGTATTTATATTGTTTTATTACTTTCCCTGCAATGTATGGTAATGTATAAGGAAAGTAATGGAATCATGTCAAAAATCGCCACTCGAGTTTTCGACGGATCTACACGTTTCGAGACCTCTGGAATACGAAAACACTATTTTTACCGTGACGTCTGTGTGTATGTCTGTCTGTTTGTCTGTCTGTCTGTGTGTTTGTGCAATGTATGTATCCACTCTAACTCAAGAACTCATGATCCGAATTTCATAAAATTTGGTAAGTAAGTCACTTGGATATGACCCTGGTGCTGATTAGTTTTTGATACGATTCGTAAAAAGAGAACTAGCCTTTTTTTGCTAAATGGCCCGTAATAATTTCATTTATCCGCTTTAGTTAAATACTAATTGACCAAATTTCACAAAATTTGGTAGATAAGTTACTTGCTGGATACTTGCTGGATACTGTTGCTGATTAGAATTTGGTACGATTCGGAAAAGAAGAACCCGCCTTTTTTTACGAAATGGCCCGAAAAAATATAATGTATCCGCACAAGCTAAATACTAATTGACCAAATTTCACAAAATGTGGTAGATAAGTTACTTATGGGCTACTTTGGTGCTGATTAGGTTTTGGTACGATTCTGAAAAGAACAACCTGCCTTTTCTTACGAAATGGCCGTCAAAAATCATGCGAGATATGTCAACCACAAATTTACAGACGCACTGACACACAGGCATCAGCTCAGAAAAGTTGGATTCGCGTTCACAGATGCTAAAAACTTGCTTGTCCGCTGAAAATTTGAGTTCTAATTCTACACCGCCACGTTATACTCTTTGTATATATCATAATACTATGTGCCGATGTGGTGGTCGAGCGGTCAAAGAGTCAGGCTTTTCCTCGTGATGGCTCGTCTGCCAGATTGCGGGTTCGAGTCCCACCTGCGGGCATGGATGTTGGGATGTCTTATCGGGGCAGAAGTCAGACTTCTATCCTCGGGTGGCTGGGGTCTTTGACTAAACAGAAGCAGTGCACACTTTCTCCCTTAATAAAATATGTTAGGGGCACGACACCAACCAACCAACTATGTATGTTACAAAAGTAAGAAATAAATTATCTTGGGTGTGACTCCACTCAACTTTCTCATACCAGAATCCATTTTTGTGTCACTGGTGCTTATTATTTCTTTTTTTCTTTTTATTTATATATTTTATTTTATTTTATTTATTTATTTTATTTTTTTTTTGCAATTTTTACAAGTAAAAATTTGAAATATATCTATTGTTGATCCAATAGGTCACAATTATAAGGTCCTGTCCTTTATTTTAAAGGGCTTTAAAAATATACTTCGATTGATATCGAGTTTGACAATGTAGCCCTGCCTCCTGGAGGTAATAATTTGCACCCCGAATGGGGTTAATGACATCACGGACGCAAAACTTCAATAGCGGCTATATTTCACTACAATGACTGAATCTGTTGGGTTTCGTGGTTATTGAGCCATAAATAACCGTTTTTACGCACGCTTATGACAAATTTTATCCTATGCTGCTATGCTAAGAAAATATAAAATTTCGATTCAAATTTTCGTTATCTAAAATTTTCTTTAGCCGAAATCAGTTTCACGAACGAATTTCTGCCCGTACTTTGTTCAGCCTAATATGAAGTTCCGTGAAATTCCTGTAATATGTGTGGCAGATATCGCGTGTACACAAAAAATGAACGACAGACAGACAGGCGGGCACCATTCTAAAAATAGTTAAAACGTTTTCAGGAGGTGCTGAAACATATATTTACATCAAAATCACAATATAAAAACTTTCGTGAAAACAATACTTTATAGAATATAGATTCTACAGTATGAGAAAGTACAATAAATATTATGTCATATTCTCCGTAGAGAAGTACTGTATCTTCCTAGAAAACCTTGCTTTCCCGGTCTCCATCACCGTAAAATAAATAAGATTTAATCTTATTTACCTCTACAAAAGCGAATTTCAGTTATACCTACAAAATGGCCTTCTCCAATGTTACACTTTCCATTCCTGATTTAACACGCTCGAGATAATCCATTTAAAACCTGCAGCGAAAAAAAAAAATCGCCAGCTAATCTGCCTCATTGTCATGCTGTACGTTGAGAGCCATCTTTGGTCACAAGAGGTAATGCCCTTTTCCCTAATAAGTTTTTATGTCCTCAAATTCCTAAAGCCGCCCTGTAGGAAGGATGGGGGATTCGCCGTTGAGTGTTTTGAATGTGAGTGGACAATGGGGCTGGATGGTGTTGACACAGCTGGATCTTTGGGAAAACTTTTCTCCCTCGCATTAGGATGCCATGTTTTTAGATGGGGTGGATTTCAGTGAAATTTCTTGTTATTGTGTCTTTTGAAAAAGAGTGGGTCTTGTAGTTTGTATAGAGGCCACAAAAAAAATCTAATGTAGCCAACATATAATTTTCACTACGTCTGCAATGAATGAATATAAAAAAGAGACAGATATTAGTGGTTACTATCTCTCTCTCTTTCTATATTTATTTAACTAGCTGCCTTCGGCGATCACTCTAGCCTGTTCGCTACCCTTAAATATTCTGACCGTGGCAAACTCGCTGGCGCGACCAACCAGCAAGGTGTAAGGTTTTGGACAGCCAGGAAGGGCCACCCAATTTAAACCGGAACCCGGTGGGAGAGGCATCCACAGGGACCGTACCCTCCTTCCCCTACCACCAACCTCTCGGAAGGACTTACGGACCCACATGTTTAACGTGATCGTACTCCGCGTGAACACGGCGGCAGTTTTGGCAGTGGCGGGAATCGAACCCTGGCCTACAGAGTGCAATTCCCGCACGCTAATTTAAATTTTATAATAACCATAAAAAATGTGCGTGATTTGTGTTTTCTACGACGTCTGGATGGTGGAGAAAAAAGGGGAAAAAATGATCGAAATCGCATAAAATATAAAATAACTAAAAAAATAAATAAATTTTTAAAAATCGGTTTGGATGTATCCCCTTCCCACACCCCCGGGTCTCCGATTGCCAAATTTCGTAGCTCTCCAACGCCTGGTAGCTGAACCTATAGTGTATAAGGCAGACAGATACACAGACATTGCTTCTTGTTATATAGATGGAGATAAGTAAATTATTGCAAAATACTATAATGTATGGCGACACGTTTAAAGCATTAAATTTTAAGGAATAACATTTTATAATAAAAGTATTTAATTAATCACATTAATAAAACGTTAAAAGTCGATGTGGTGGCCGAGCCTATAAGGCAAGAGTTTCATCGAGCTTGCTTGGCTAGCGGGTTGCATGTTCGAATCCCACCTGCGATCATGACTGTCGTGTTGGTGAGCTTAGTGTATTTTACCCACAATGATACGTCTGGACATCGTCTAGTGAGGGCTAAATGGTTCACGATTTTGGCTGATGATCCAATGTAGCCAGTGCTTGGTGATTAGCAAATAAAATAAATAAATATGACGTTAAAATCACAGATTAAAACCTGACCGCTTCCGAACGTCTCACATTCATCCTTACAGTAATGGCGAACAAGGAAGATCAATCATACATAAAACATTCATTATGAAACACTGTCCAACCGAAATGCAATTTAATTTAAACATCTTTAAACAGAGCTGATATATTTTTAATTATCTCAGTATTACAGTAATTTATTATATTTGAAAACTTAAAAATTCATCTAAAAAAATAAATTTAGATCAAATGACGTCATCGAAATATAACTCGTCTGGCTCTCTACGTAAAAACAATGAATGTTTCATCAATCATATCACTTTTATTCCAGAGTTAAATAACTTTGCTTGGAAAAAATTCATCATTTTTTATACAACTTATCTTACAATCATTTGTTTACATTCTGCATCCATTAAAATTAGGCTTCATTGTACAAATGATCAAATTTTGATGAACATTTAAACTAAAAAATATTGTAATTGCTTCGGCACTGAATATAGATGCAAAGAAAATACACTAAAATAGGACGGATACAACACTAAATATAAATTTAAAAGAACTTTAAAAATCACGATTTGTTTACCCGGAAATAAAGATGGATGCAATATTTTATTTTGAAGTGGGATACGTGATCTCTTCATATTAATTGGGAGTAATTATTATTTTAATTTTTATTTAAAAATCTACTGAACATATTTTATAAAATGCTTTTTATACATTTTATGGGGTAATTTGAATATTTTCTAAAATTTTCGAAGCAATTAGTGAATTTTAACATCGTTTAAAAATGTTTGAAAAATTAGGTCTGATTGGATGTATTTAATTTTTTCAACCAGTGTTCAATCCAAAACTGATTGGGTGATATTATTCATTTACATTCCCGTATGTTCCACATACCGTATAAACAGTCCTTCCGAGAGGTTGGTGGTAGGGGAAGGAGGGTACGGTCCCTGTGGATGCCTCCCCCACTGGTTTCCGGTCTAAATTGGGTGGCACTTCCCGACCGTCCAAACTGTTACCTTACACCTTTCTTGTAGGTCGGACGGTCTGGGTTTCAACAACAACAACATACCGTCTAAACAACATACTAAAATTGTATTTTGATAAAATCATTTTACTGCAATTATCGTGCTAACGAACAAACAGATAGATGAACAAAGTCATAAACACTTTTCAGCTATATTGCAAAGTTTTAACAAGAAAGATCAATCATGCATAAGCATTGATTGTGAAACACTTTCCAACTGAAATGTAATTTCATTTAAAAATTTCTAACATGTGATACATTCAGTGGTGATAGCTTTTACATTACCATTGTACTACAGTAATTTATTATACTTAAATATTTAAAACTGTATCGAAATATAAATCATCTGATTCTTTATGCAAAATCAATGACTGTTTCATTCATATAACTTGTATTCCAGACTCCAGAGCTAAATAATTTTGTGTGAAAAAAATTCAGCAATTCTTATGTAATTCATCTTACAATCGCTTGAGATATTTGCATTCTGCATATGTTAAAATTAGGCTTCGTTGAAGAAATAATAAAAGTTTAAGGATCATTTAAAATCACAACTATTGTAATTGCATAGGCACGGAATTTAGATACACAGATAATACACAGATACACAGATAATATATGTGTGTATGTGTATGTACTCAAAGTATTGGAATCGTGCCGAAGATCGGAACTCGAATTTTCAAAGGATCTACACGTTTTGGGACTTCTAGAACACGAAAAATCTATTTTTAGGAAGACGTCTGTGTGTGTAAGGGTGTGTCTGTGTATGTTTCTGTGTGTCTGTGTGGATATTACATCCACTCTAATTGAAAAACTAATGGACCGAATTTCATACAATCTGGTAGATATGTTTTTTGTGGGAAATCCTGATGTTCATTAGATTATAGTACGATTCGTAATAAAAGAATCCGCCTTCTTTGCGAAATGACCGCAGAAATTGCCTTTATCCACTCTAGCTAAAAACTAATGGAACAAATTTAACAAAATTTGGTGAAGAATATTTCAATAACCTACAAGTGATTTATATACCAAATTTAACAAAATTTTGTATATAAATCATTTGTAGGTTATTCTAGTACAATTCCGGAAAAGGAACGGGCCATTTTTGCGACATGGCCCGCAAAAATCGTTAGATATAAAAATAAAAGACTACGTGTGCTCAATTTTATCAATTAAATTCCTATTTTATACTTGATTTTTGACAACAAAAAGAATAAGACGAACCCCATTACTCTAGGACTAGCCGTTCCTGAGATATTCTAGTTTTTTCGCGTTTTAGTTTCGCCACCTTTGACAATAAGTCCAGCTATCAAATGAGAACCAAATTTAAGTTTAACGTGTAAATTCAATGTCATTTAAAATACTTATGGTTGTTATTTTGTGCAGATAAACTCAACTTATTATTGAATAAATAAAGAGAACGAATATGAGTCTGCAGGGAAAGACATGTGCTGTCCACATCAGAATTTTTAACAATATTACAACAATGATTTAAAGAAGTGAACGGGGATTATTTTCATGCCACTTCGAAAAAAATGTATGATCTATATTTAAAGATCCATCAAAGTTTTGTAGAATAAAATGTTCAACAAATTTAAGCTGTGTACCAAAAAGTGCATTAAAAATGCCATCAAATAAGTATATCATAAAGAGTTATATAAAATTTAAAAAAATGAAAAATTGTTATCTACCAAATTTATTTTAAAATGTGAAGCCTCTACCATATGCAAAACGTTTAAACAAATGGAAAGATATTTATTATATAATATATCTCTCTTTTCTTTCTAGAAGATATCCCAAAGTCAGAATTTAATTGAATTTGTGCTTTCCCTATATTAAATAATTTTTAATTAAAAAACTACTTAACATATTTTACTGAATTTTTTTTTATATATTCTATGGGATAATGTGAATATTTCCTAAAAATTTCGAAGCAATTCGTGAATTTTAAATTTACTTAAAAAATGTTTGAAAAATTAGGTCCCATAGGGTTCAATGTATCTAATTTTTTCAACCCGGGTTCAATAAAAAACTAATTGGGTGATATTATTTATTTATATTCCCATAGGTTCTACAGACCGTCTGAACAACATACTAAAATTTCATTTTGATAAAGTCATTTTTACGGCAGTTATCGTGGTAATGGACAGACAGACAGACAGACAGAATGAACAAAATCATAAACACTTTTCAACTTTGTTGTTAAGTGTTAAAAACCAGAGAGTGCATGGATTCTTATACTCAGTCAAAAACCGTTAATAACATTTGTATAAGAATGGTCAGGTTAAACAAGGAAAAAAATTTAAATGGTAAACATATAATTATAGAATTCACACAGTAGGAGTAAATAAAAAACTCTGATGTGGGTAGCACATGACTTTCCCTGGAGACTCAAATTCATTTTTTCTTTATATCTGTAAGAATTCATTGAGTTTAGTTGCACGAAATAACAAAAAATTTTCATTTTTAATTCATATTCTGTTTTCATTTGGTAATTGGACATTTTCCCAAAGGTGGTAAAACAAAAATGCGAAAAATTTCAACAGTAATTCCAAGAGTAATAGAGATGTTCTTATTCTTTTCCTCATCAAAAGGTACATATAAAACAAGCATTCAATTGATACATTTGAACATACGTAGTCTTTTTTTTTAGATTTTGTCGATTTTTGGAGGGCCATTTCGTAAAAAACGGCAGGTTGTTCTTTTTCGAATCGTACCAAAATCTAATCAGCACCAGAGTGTTCCACAAGTACTTATCTACTAAATTTTGTGAAATTTGGTCAATTAGTATTTCAGCTAGTGTGGAGACATGATATTATTCTGGTCATTCGAATCGTACCAAAAACTAATCAACACCAGGGTCACACCCAAGGGACTTACCAACCAAATTTAGTGAAATTCGATCTATTAGTTTTTGAGTTAGAGTGGATACATACATTTCACAGACACACACACAGACACACACACAGACGCCACGCTAAAAGTAGTATTTTCGCATTCTAGAGGTTCCAAAACGTGTATATCCTTTAAAAACTCGAGTTGCGATTTTTGGCATGATTGCAATACTTTCGCTATACATTACCATGTATTGCAGGGAAAGTAAAATCAGTAAAATACAAAAGAAAAAGAAACAGTCTAGAACTGATGTTTTGCGTGGCGTCTTATTCTCAACTCCTTGAGAGTTAAACGTTTGTCTGTATTTTTAGACAGCTAATTCTGTTACTTTAACTTCTAAAGCTCTTTCTTGAACGGTTTTCTGAAAAATAACAAGCTCAATTATATCAAATATAAAATATTAATTGCAAATCAGAACCTGAAAATTATAACATGTGACTCGAACAGTGTAAGAAACAAGAAATGAAATGCATTTCCCTTTTTGAAGAGGATATAATAAAAGACTAACGAAATCTTCAACATTTTACAGATCCAGAAGATATATTTGGCGAAAGTTTATCTAATTAGAGCGATTAACAAAAATATGTCTCCAAGATTCATTTTTCTTCAAAAGTGCAAGTGGTGCACAAAAAAGAGTATTACCAGATAGTTTCTTTTTAATTATGAAATAGTGGACTTATTATTCTTAATTAGATCGGAAATTCGTATAACCGTACATCGTTGCCGCATTATAAGCCACTATAAATTCTTTGTGCGAGTTCCTAAAGTATTAGTACATTAACATACTACACAAATAACTTCCAAAATTTTAAACATTAAAATACACATTATTTATTACACATGTGCATCTAAGATTAACTTACATTGATTATATATATATATATATACAAACCATGAAAGTCTTCTGCCTTTCTGCAAAATTTTTAATTGCATCTACCGTTTATCTTGTAACATATGCAATCTATCATATATAGGACAAACTAGTAATCCCATTCATCTACGTATGAATGTACACAGAGATCATGTCAAAAAATATATTCTAAATAATAATTTTCTTCCTACTTCCAATAAAATTGAATATAAACACTTTGCCAAACACGGTTTTGAAAATATTAATATACATATTTTAGATATAAAAACAAAATCAGCAGATAGGATTTATTTTGAAAACTACTATATTAAATCACATTGTACTCTTTTTCCATATGGACTAAATCAAATGTATCTAAATGGTAATATTGTAAAAAATAATTTTGTAGATAATAAATATTCAATTTTTAATCACCTTTTTTTGAAACCCCATTTAAATGATAGTGAATCAATCAAACTCAAAAGATTTAAACGAGGAAAGGGACATTCCAAACTTAATGATCATAAATCTGAGATTATAACTCTAGATAATCAATTTAATAGAACTTTTCAATGGAAATGCATAAGATCCTGGGTTTTTGCAGTAAAAAAAAAACATTTAAATAAGGTTTATGCCATTTTTTTAAAATTAAATCTTGCTAATGAACATTTTAATCATATTTTCTTTGATTTGCTTATTACAAGATCACAGTTTTTAAATTTAAAACTAAATCAGTTTCATTATAATAATACAACTACTAATTCTTATTGTGTTATCTCTTTCAAACATCCTATATATAATTCTATAAATTTTGGACATCTGTTTAACAAGTTTAAACATTTATTGCCTATTGGTGATTTATTTGTTTCAAAGACATTCAAATACAATAAGCCTATTGGTAGGTCTATATTTAATTATAATGAAGTTTCACAATCGCTCTCTATTGAACATTCTTCTCAGTCAATTGTAGATAGTGAATGTATTTGTAAATTAAATAAATTTGCTAAATTTCTAAATCCAGACTTGGGGCACATAGTTACCGGAGATTTAGACCTTGTTAGTGACAATGTGTTAAGAACCATTATGTCATTTGGCACTAAATTTAGGATACCTTCTTGTAATAATTCTTTTAAAGTCTTAAAATCAATTAATCTAGATCTTGATAAATATATATATAAATTAGCTTGTAAATACGCTCTGCCATTAGAGGCATTTAATATGTGGAAATTTACTATATTAGAATCAATTAAAAACGCTATTAGTGATATTAAATTGTCTAGATCTTTATATAATATTGATAATATTAAACATTCCATTAATGATTTACAAAAATCCTTTGTTATCACCTATGTTGATAAAGCCTCTAATAATTATGCTATTATCTGTAAAAAATTTTATATTCAATTCCTGTTAGATTATTTAAAAAATAATAGTCTTTTTAAACCTGATTTACATTCCATCAATAGTATTAAATTGAAAATTATCAATATGTATAATGATTTAAATATTAAATATAAATATCTTAAATTTCCTTATATAGTGCTTATTCCAAAATTTCATAAAAATCCTATTAAATTTAGAACAGTTACTAGTGGCCATAATACTTACTCTACTACTGCGAGTAAATTATTACTAAATTCTTTAAATCTAATAAATAATAGTTTAAGCCAGACTAGCAATAACTACCATATTCTAAATAATAGTAAAGAATTAAAGAATAAATTAACATCTCTTAGAAAAATAACAGGATTTCAAACTTTTGATTTTAAAGATCTTTTTAATAATATTAAGATATCTGATCTATATGATGTAATTTTAGCTCTATATAATGCTTATATTACACCTCTTTCAAATCAAATTAAATTTATAAATTTTCCTAAACTCCTTCACTTTGTTATTTTCAATAATTATATTTTTCAAGGAAATAAATTATACTTACAAGTCTCAGGAGTTCCACAGGGTGGCTGTAGTAGCAGTATGCTAGCTAATTTATACCTTTATCATTATGAAATGTCATTTACTTCAATAGATTATACTTTTTACAGATATGTAGATGATCTGATTTGCTTAGTACATACAGAAAATTATCTCAAAGATATAGATTACTATCCAGACAATTTGGAATTAATACCTAATGAAGCTACTATTAGTAAAAATGTTAATTTTTTGGATTTAAATCTTTTTATTGATCCTTCTAATAGAATTGTTACAAATATATATGATAAAAAAGACTTTTATAATTTTAATATTAATAAAATCTTACCTTTTAATTCCTGTAACTCGATTCAATTGTTTAGAAATATTATACTCAATCAGCTTTTTAGAATTTATAGATTATCTGATAAAAAATTTCATGCTATGCATATCAATAATCTCAAAATTACTAGTAATTTATATAAATATCCCTCTTATTTAGTAAATAGTATTGTTAAAAAATTTAAAATAGCTGGATTTTTATAATTCTTTTCATAGTATCATATAATTCTATTTTTTTTTTTTTTTTTTTTTTTTCCACTTCAGCATTACTATTATTTGCCCCTCTTTTTAGTAGCTCTTTTTGTATATTAATACTTTTTCTTTACATTTCGCTTCACAGTTTTTCAATTCTTATGAATGGCAACAGTAAATGGTTTTTTATTTTTTATTTACGAATGGCAACACTAGTCTCTTCTATCAGTGTTCCCTCGATCCCAGTATTGAATCGACTGTACATACGCTGTGCTTTTTCCAGGTATTCATTTTTTCTTTTTTATTCCTTCTTTATGTATGTCGTCCAAGTAGAAATAGTTCATAGATCTAATCTATCTATTTCTTCAGAAACATACATTTTTGTGTTTGCTTCTACAAAAAACTTGGACATGATTAGATTTTTGTAGAGGTTAACAATTCATGATTTAGGCTTAGAG
The DNA here is from genome assembly GCA_951213105.1 of Amaurobius ferox. Lineage (NCBI taxonomy): Eukaryota > Metazoa > Arthropoda > Arachnida > Araneae > Amaurobiidae > Amaurobius > Amaurobius ferox. Next base: position 89,704,944 of record OX578154.1, read on the forward strand.
CCTCGTCCACGTGTAAGGCGTTTGTGCTTGATTTCGTTTGTTATACTTATTTCGATTCCATACCTTTGTATTATATATTTTTCATTGACTTGTTGATTCGATATTTATTTTATTTATTTTTTCCATATGCTTGAGGATTAGTTGATTTTTACTTTTGTTTTGTAAGCCAGTTAGATAGTTGAATTTAGTTTAAGTTTTTCTTTTTTGTTTCCATACCTTTTAATTTGGTTGATTTTCTGTAACTTGATAGCTAGTGTTTTGTATTTTTAATCCATTTGATTGATGATTTGCTGTATTATATTTTATTCTGTGGGTGTTTTTAAAAAGTTAGGTTTATCGTGTTACATCTTCTTACTTTTCGTTCATTGGATTTTCAAACTTCTATTATTATATATATATATATATATATATATATATATATATATATATATATATATACATATACATATATATATATATATATATATATATACACATATATATATATATATATACATATATATATATATATATATATATATAAGGAGTAGAAATTGGGTGTGTGAGACCAGGCATCTATTTGCCTAAAATCGTATAGACCTAAATTTTACTTAGATTGGCACATACCTCTGTTATCTTTTTGGGCATTGCACTGCATGTTGGACCTTCATTGCCTTAAGTTATCGGCACTCACACACTCGATTCAATTGTTTAGAAATATTATACTCAATCAGCTTTTTAGAATTTATAGATTATCTGATAAAAAATTTCATGCTATGCATATCAATAATCTCAAAATTACTAGTAATTTATATAAATATCCCTCTTATTTAGTAAATAGTATTGTTAAAAAATTTAAAATAGCTGGATTTTTATAATTCTTTTCATAGTATCATATAATTCTATTTTTTTTTTTTTTTTTTTTTTTTTTTTTTTTTTTTTTTTTTTTTCCCACTTCAGCATTACTATTATTTGCCCCTCTTTTTAGTAGCTCTTTTTGTATATTAATACTTTTTCTTTACATTTCGCTTCACAGTTTTTCAATTCTTATGAATGGCAACAGTAAATGGTTTTTTATTTTTTCTTTACGAATGGCAACACTAGTCTCTTCTATCAGTGTTCCCTCGATCCCAGTATTGAATCGACTGTACATACGCTGTGCTTTTTCCAGGTATTCATTTTTTCTTTTTTATTCCTTCTTTATGTATGTCGTCCAAGTAGAAATAGTTCATAGATCTAATCTATCTATTTCTTCAGAAACATACATTTTTGTGTTTGCTTCTACAAAAAACTTGGACATGATTAGATTTTTGTAGAGGTTAACAATTCATGATTTAGGCTTAGAGCCTCGTCCACGTGTAAGGCGTTTGTGCTTGATTTCGTTTGTTATACTTATTTCGATTCCATACCTTTGTATTATATATTTTTCATTGACTTGTTGATTCGATATTTATTTTATTTATTTTTTCCATATGCTTGAGGATTAGTTGATTTTTACTTTTGTTTTGTAAGCCAGTTAGATAGTTGAATTTAGTTTAAGTTTTTCTTTTTTGTTTCCATACCTTTTAATTTGGTTGATTTTCTGTAACTTGATAGCTAGTGTTTTGTATTTTTAATCCATTTGATTGATGATTTGCTGTATTATATTTTATTCTGTGGGTGTTTTTAAAAAGTTAGGTTTATCGTGTTACATCTTCTTACTTTTCGTTCATTGGATTTTCAAACTTCTATTATTATATATATATATATATATATATATATATATATATATATATATATATATATATACATATACATATATATATATATATATATATATATATACACATATATATATATATATATATACATATATATATATATATATATATATAAGGAGTAGAAATTGGGTGTGTGAGACCAGGCATCTATTTGCCTAAAATCGTATAGACCTAAATTTTACTTAGATTGGCACATACCTCTGTTATCTTTTTGGGCATTGCACTGCATGTTGGACCTTCATTGCCTTAAGTTATCGGCACTCACACACTTTTAAGTATCAAACTCTGTCGCAACATGGCAATCTTTGATTGCCCTCAATTTGAAAGCACAACTATTTTTAGCCGGTCATTCGTAAATGACTTTTTCACCATCTCTCTGAATATTTTCTGCATAAGTCTATCTCTCTCGGACGGTCATTTATGGTTTACTGTGACACCATGTCTGTATATCTGAATAATAATTACTCTTATATGTTGAACTTTTTCTGTTTGTTGCCATATCGTTTCGCCTGAGGTCCAGATAAGCCCTCTCTATCTCATTGGTTGTCCTCAGGGCGATGCAGTAACACTTCTTCATTGTCTAATTTGGTAACCATTTTGCGTCGTTTCAACTTTGGCCTCCAGTAGATGTTATGGAAAAACTACACCTGTAATTTAAGTTTCTTTACTTATTGCTTTCATGACCTCCTGCGCCAGGGCTGTCGTAAACTGGTGCCTACGAGTCTGCGATTTTGTCTTGCTTGGTAGATATCGTTAATCTTCGTGCATTAACACTGCTTAAATATCTTCTGGTCTCACAGTACGTTTCATGCACATTAATCTTTGAAATATTTTATTAAAATAAACGGATGGTATTGATCAAGACGAAGTTGCATAATACTATGTTCAACGCTCAAGGAAAAGCCAGAGAGTAAGCCAAAAAAATTGTCTGCAAAAAGCAAAATTTTCAAAACGGATTAGAAAGCAGAAGTAGAAGGATGGGAAAGCATAGAAAAATATTGCCAATTCAATTTCAAACTTTTATTTCACTCTCTGATTGAAACAGATAAAAGCCCAAAATGTAGTTCTTTAAAGTAAATATTTATATTTTCATGTAATTTGCAAAGGACATTACTGCCCCAACCAGGGCTTGATTATCAAAAAGACACGTTCCCTCCAAAATATTCAAAGGGGCCTCTAAATTGCATCCCTATTTATACTTTTTTTAAATGCAAGTTATTTGTATCAAATAGTTAGATTTAAACCTGTTTTCAATTTAAGATATTTATCAAATAGCTAAATAGTATCTTGCCCGTACTGACAAACATGGTTGCATGAGCCCAAATTTGTGTCGTCCATTTTCGTTTTTTACATGTAAATATTAAACTGTTAACGGAAATAGGTAGCAAGTCAGTTTATATTTAAATTAGAACTAATTGCAAAATTAAACATGGGCCGCCCATGAAAAATAATAGAATATACTTTGAAATACGAACTTTGATACAGGCAACCAGCTTAAATAAATCAGTTTGTTGATGAGAACTGTTAGTTAACCAGGACAATACGGCAATAAAATTTTTCGAGCACTGTGAGCAAGCACTGAGCACTTCAGACATTTCTCGAGCATAGTGAATTTCTTGGGCCATGCTCAGAAAATCACAATGTGGTCCCCAAATGTGGTTGTGCTTCCCCTAAATTAGTTGGTTTATCAGGCCCTGACCCCAACCGGAAATCGAACAATGGATCTTCATACTGGCTAGCCGACGCTCTACCGTTGAGATACTGAGAAGAAATTGCAAGTTCTTAACGTCGAAATGAACTCTGCATTCTATATCCTTTAATGTTAGACTGGCGTGACTAATCTGTCTGACCAACTGACTAATCTGTCTGATCAACTTACAATCTATCTGATCACCTCCTGCTACTTATACTTCAAGTTAGCCTTCTGTGCTACCTACTATTACTTTATCCTCTACGTAAGCTTCCTGCGTAGTTGTTGATCTTTTGATTTGATATCGGAGCTCAATATACCAGAGTCCACTGAATTTTTGCTAGTCCTAGTCACTTTAAGACCTCTGAAATCTTTGCACTAACCTACAGGGTTGATTCGTTCGGGGGCCATTGTAAATAACCTTGTTGCTCTAATCGGAAATAAAACCGCAAACTACCGTTGAGCTACTGGGATGGAATTGCAACCTCTTTTCGTCAAAGTTGACTCTACAAACTTGAATGTATGAAAAATGTATTTATTAAAATGTATGTAACAAAGACATACCTAAATTCGATTTCCAAGCTGCTATGGTTCTTTAGTTATTCCCCATATATGAGTACATTTTTACTGCGAATACGTGACATTCTTATCTGATAAGGTTGGAAATAAAAACAATCAAAATGTGCCACAAAAGATAACCGTCTGCCAAATTTAATGTTGTTTTGATTAATGGGATTTGATTAGTTAGTGTCTTAAATATTTTAAGAGTTTATTCCGGCAGGCCCAGGACGGGTTAACCCTTTAAGGTTGAAAATTAAATAATTAAACTGTATCCTAAAAGATAATGACATATTAAATTTCCTGTTATTATGATCAATCGGACTTGATTAGTTAGGGCCTTAAAGATTTGAATCAGATAAAAAACAAACATTTATCAAGTTAAATAAAAGGCTGTAAAAATATTCTTTTGATTTATAATTCTATTGCTTGAAAATGGTTTTTTCTAGTATGTCATACAATTTCAAAAATATACCATTTGCTTCTGTTAGTATGGAATACAATGTGCTATCATATATCATATTTTTAATACATTTCAACCCTATGATATTATACAATTTTAAAAATATACATTTATTCTGTTTGTATGGAATGGAATGTGCTAGACCATATTATATTTTTAAACCATTATAATCCTATGTTATACAATTTCAAGAATATACATTTATTCTGTTTGTATGGAATGTAAAGTGCTAGACTACATTATACTCTTAATATATTATAATCCCATGTTATACAATTTCAAGAATATGCATTTATTCTGTTTGTATGGAATGTAAAGTGCTAGACTATATTATATTTTTAATATATTATAATCCTATGTTATACAATTTAAAGAATATACATTTATTCTGTTTGTATGGAATGTAAAGTGCTAGACTATATTATTTTTTAATATATTATAATCCTATGTTATTCAATTTCAAGAATATACATTTATTCTGTTTGTATGGAATGTAAAGTGCCAGACTACATTATACATTTAATATATTATAATCCTATGTTATACAATTTAGAGAATATACATTTTACATTTATTCTGTTTGTATGGAATGTAAAGTGCTAGACTATATTATTTTTTAATATATTATAATCCTATTTTATTCAATTTCAAGAATATACATTTATTCTGTTTGTATGGAATGTAAAGTGCCAGACTACATTATACATTTAATATATTATAATCCTATGTTATACAATTTCAAGAATATACATTTATTCTGTTTGTATGGAATGTAAAGTGCTAGACTACATTATATTTTTAATATATTATAATCCTATGTTATACAATTTCAAGAATATACATTTATTCTGTTTGTATGGAATGTAAAGTGCTAGACCATATTATATTTTTAAGATCTTAAAATCCTGTGTTATGCAATTTTAAGAATATACATTTATTCTGTTTGTATGGAATGTAAAGTGCTAGACCATATTATATTTTTAACACATTATAATCATATGTTATACAATTTTAAGAATATACATTTATTCTGTTTGTATGGAATGTAAAGTGCTAGACCATATTATATTTTTAAGATCTTAAAATCCTGTGTTATTCAATTTCAAGAATATACATTTATTCTCTTTGTATGGAATGTAAAGTTCTAGTCCATATTATATTTTTAAGACACTAGCCGCCTTTGGCGACCAGCCTGTTCGCTACCCTTGAAAATTCTGACCGTGGCAAATTCTAACCGTGGCACACTCGCTGGCGCGACCTACCAGAAGGAACGACCTACCAGGAAGTGCCACCCAATTTAGACAGGAACTCAGTGGGGGAGGCATCCACAGGGACCGTACCCTCCTTCCCCTACCACCAACCTCTCGGAAGGACTTACGGTCCCGCATGTTTAACGTGATCGTACTCCGCCTGAACACGGCGGCAGTTTTGGCAGTGGCGGGAATCGGACCCCGACCTACCTAGTGCAAATCCCGCGCGCTAACCACTGGGCTACCGCGACCTCCGCGACAATCTCCATAACCTTCTTTTTATTCACCCAATTTAGACCGGAACCCAGTAGGGGAGGCATCCACAGGGTCCGTACCCTCCTTCCTCTACCAACAACCTCTCGGAAGGACTTACGGATCCACATGTTTAACGTGATCGTACTCCGCGTGAAAATGGCAGCTGTTTTGGCAGTGGCGGCAATCGAACCCTAGCCTACCGAGTGCAATTCCCGCGCGCCAACCACTGGGCTACCGCGCCCTCCGCGACAATCTCCATAACCTTCTTTTTATTCACCCAATTTAGACCGGAACCCAGTGGGAAAGTCATCCACAGGGTGCGTACCCTCCTTCCTCTACCACCAACCTCTCGGAAGGACTTACGGACCCACATGTTTAACGTTATCGTACTCCGCGTGAACACGGCAGCAGTTTTGTCAGTGGAGGGAATCGAACCCGGGCCTACCGAGTGAAATTCCCGCACGCTAACCACTGGGCTACCGCGCCCTCCGCGACAATCTCCATAACTTTCTTTTTATTCACCCAATTTGGACCAGGACCCAGTGGGGGAGGCATCCACAGAGACCGTACCCTCCTTTCCCTGCCACCAACCTCTCGGAAGGAATTATCGACCCATATGTTTAAGGTGATCGTACTCCGCATCAGTGGCGGGAATCGAACCCAGGCCCACCGAGTGCAATTCTCGCGCGCTAACTTCCCGCGCGCTAATTTAAATTTATAACGACCATATGCTAGGCTCTTAATTCCACCATCCTCGTTCCATCGTTCCATCATTTAAAATAGCCATAAAATTAAAATATCCATTTAAAATATCTATAAATTAAAATATCCATAAATTAAAATATCCATTTAAAATAAAAAAATCAACCATATCGTTCCACCAATCCATAAATATAATAATTTCAAATACATCACCACAATTCAAACCACCATAATTCAATCATTTAAATTATTTAAAATATCCATTTAAAAATATCCATTTAAAAATATCCATTTAAAATATCATATAAATATAATAATTTCGCCCGATGTATACAACACTTATGCTCGTAATTCTGTTAAAACCGAAAGCGCGGTCTCCATGGAGACGGGGAAGAAACTAATGCGGATGGGGGGAAAATGCCTTGAGGAACTGAGCCGGTAGCCGACAAATTTAAAATCATGGCGTCTTTAAAATTGCCATCCTGAAGGCAATTTTCATTATTTCTGGACCAGATTGGACTTGTGAGAATGCCAGATGTTTGACCTTTCTGAAAATGTAAATTATTAGTCGAAATTATGAGTACTTTTCACGATGCGAGAATTTAAAAACCAAAAATCGTTTTTTTGAGCCAAAAGTGACTTTTGTTTTAAAATCTTTAAAAAATATTAGAAATCGAAATGGAGATTTGAAATTGATATATTTTTACTCGTAATTGTCTGCTCTTTCCGATGGTGTGAGTTATTTTTTTCTACGACGTCTGGATCGTGGAGAAAAAAGGGCAAAAAGGGCAAAAAAAGGTCGAAATCGCATAAAACATTAAATAAATAAAAAAATAATTAGAATTTTGAAAATCGGTTTTCACGTGTCCCCTTCCCTCCCCCCCAGGTCTCCGATTGCCAAATTTCGTAGCTCTCCGACGCGCGGTCGCGAAACGTATAGTGTATAAGACAGACAGACACACACACACACACACACACACACACAGACATTGCCTTTTATTATTTACTAGCCGCCTTTGGCGACCAGCCTGTTCGCTACCCTTGAAAATTCTGACCGTGGCAAATTCTAACCGTGGCACACTCGCTGGCGCGACCTACCAGAAGGAACGACCTACCAGGAAGTGCCACCCAATTTAGACAGGAACTCAGTGGGGGAGGCATCCACAGGGACCGTACCCTCCTTCCCCTACCACCAACCTCTCGGAAGGACTTACGGTCCCGCATGTTTAACGTCATCGTACTCCGCCTGAACACGGCGGCAGTTTTGGCAGTGGCGGGAATCGAACCCGGACCTACCTAGTGCAAATCCCGCGCGCTAACCACTGGGCTACCGCGCCCTCCGCGACAATCTCCATAACCTTCTTTTTATTCACCCAATTTAGACCGGAACCCAGTAGGGGAGGCATCCACAGGGTCCGTACCCTCCTTCCTCTACCAACAACCTCTCGGAAGAACTTACGGATCCACATGTTTAACGTGATCGTACTCCGCGTGAAAATGGCAGCAGTTTTGGCAGTGGCGGCAATCGAACCCTAGCCTACCGAGTGCAATTCCCGCACGCCAACCACTGGGCTACCGCGCCCTCCGCGACAATCTCCATAACCTTCTTTTTATTCACCCAATTTAGACCGGAACCCAGTGGGAAAGTCATCCACAGGGTGCGTACCCTCCTTCCTCTACCACCAACCTCTCGGAAGGACTTACGGACCCACATGTTTAACGTGATCGTACTCCGCGTGAACACGGCAGCAGTTTTGTCAGTGGAGGGAATCGAACCCGGGCCTACCGAGTGAAATTCCCGCACGCTAACCACTGGGCTACCGCGCCCTCCGCGACAATCTCCATAACTTTCTTTTTATTCACCCAATTTGGACCAGGACCCAGTGGGGGAGGCATCCACAGAGACCGTACCCTCCTTTCCCTGCCACCAACCTCTCGGAAGGAATTATCGACCCATATGTTTAAGGTGATCGTACTCCGCATCAGTGGCGGGAATCGAACCCAGGCCTACCGAGTGCAATTCTCGGTTTTCTGCAAATCGGTTTTCACGTGTCCCCTTCCCTCCCCCCCGGGTCTCCGATTGCCAAATTTCGTAGCTCTCCGACGCGCGGTCGCGAAACGTATAGTGTATAAGACAGACAGACAGACAGACAGACACACACACACACACACAGACATTGCCTTTTATTATTTAAGATAATCCTATGTTATACACTTTCAAGAATATACATTTATTCTGTTTGTATGGAATGTGAAGTGCTAGACTATATTATATTTTAATATATTATAATCCTATGTCATACAATTTCAAGAATATACCTTTATTCTTTTTGTTTGGAATGTAAAGTGCTAGACTACATTATATGTTTAATATATTATAATCCTATGTTATACAATTTCAAGAATATACATTTATTCTGTTTGTATGGAATGTAAAGTGCTAGACTATATTATATTTTTTATAGTATTATAATCCTATATGCTATACAATTTCAAAAATATACGTTTATTCTGTTTGTGTGGAATGTAATATGTTAGCCTATATCACATTTTTAATATATTTCACCACTCAATACATCTTTTTATGGAAACCCTTCCTCGTTTGGATCAAATCACCTCTTCATCTTCGATCCATGCTCTCTCGTCGTATGACTTCCTAAAACATATCCTTTGATTTTTGATTTGAATAACCCCGCTGAAAATCCATAATACCCCGTAGAATACTCATTTTGAGCAAAAGAAAGATTTGTATAGCCATGATGTTTTTTTTTCTTTTATTTAAATTCCTGAAATTGCAGTCGTCAGTTTGGTGTACCTCAAAATGATTTTTACGTTCCTTGCAGTACATGTAATGTATAAGGAAAGTATTGGAATCATGTTGAAAATCGCAACTCGAGTTCTTGAAGGATCTACTCGTCTTGGGACCTCTAGAATACGAAAAACATTCTTTTAGCATGACGTCTGTGTGTGTGTGTCTGTGTGTATATCTGTCTGTCTGTGTCTGTGTATGTGTCTGTCTGTAAAATGTATGTATCCATTCTAACTCAAAAACTAATGGACCAAATTTCATAAAATTTGGTAGGTAAGTCACTTGTGTGTGACCCTGGTGCTGATTAGTTTTTGGTATGATTCGGGATAAAAAATCCCACCCTTACTTGCGAAATGGCCAGCAAAACTCTCTATACACTATAGCTGAAACTTTAATTAAATAAATTTCACAACATTTGGTAGATAAGTCACTTGTGGTATACCCTGGTGCTGATCTGATTTTTATATGATTTAAAAAAGAATAACCTGCCACTTTTTGCGAAATGAACCCCCAAAATTGCCAAAATCTAAAATAAAATAATCTAAAATAAATGAATCAATTTAATGTTCTTTTTATACGAAATATTTGACGAGCAAAACAATAAGATCAACTTAATTATTCTAGGACTAACAGTTCGCAAGATATTTGATTTTTTCCTCAATTCTGTTACGCTGCCTTTGAAAAAATATCAAGTTATCAAATAAGAACATAAATTGAATTAAAAGTGCAAATTCAGTGTTATTTTGTGCATATTATATCAATTTAATGAATTTTTAAAGAAATAAAGAAAACATGATTGTGTCTGTAGGGAAAGTCATGAGCTGCTCACATCAGATTTTTTTAGTATTTGCTCGATTTGTGGAAAGTATATTTGAACTATAGTATATGATACGGTGGTCAGATAATATTATTTTGTGTTATACAATATTAAACTTTGTTATACACAATCTGAAATGGGCAGCCCATCTCTTTCCAATAAACTCAAATCCGTTATCTTTTTTTATAAATCATTAAATTGAGTTTATTCACCTAAGGCTTGAATTATATGAAATTGCATTGAATTTGCAGTTTGAATTCAGTTTGTAGTTTCATTTGCCGATTGGGTGTATTTCTAATGCGACATGGCAAAATCAAGAATGGCATGGTAAAAAGGCTGAGAGATTGAAATATTTCAAGAACTATCAGTTCTAGAGTAATAGGTTGGTCTTAATTGTTTCGTCGTCAAAATTTACGTATAAAATAAGCATTTAATTGATATGTTTGAGTATATATATAATCTTTTAATTTAGGTTTTAAGGATTTCAGGCCATTTCTCAAAGACAGGTTCTATTTTTCAGAACCGTACCAACATCTAATCAGTACTAGGGTCACCCACCACAAGCAATTTGTCTACAAAATTTTGTAAAATTTTGTCCATTGTTTTTGAGCTAGAATGAATGCAAACATGCCACAGATAGACATACACATACACACGCACAAGCGTCACATTAAAATATTTACATATGTACATTAACATCTTGAGTATGTCTTCTTCATTTAATTTGAATTGAATATGCCGTCTTATAATTGAGTATGCCTTCTTCTAATGCTTTGCTAAATACATCAACTACTACATCTGATATGCTCTATGTATTTCCTGTTTAAATGAAATGTTAACACAGCTTCTTGCCTATGGCATAATTTTGTAACCTTATGACATAAAGTTACATGGTTGGTACTTTATTTAGGAGTGAAAATGAATAAATGCCCCAGTCTCGTGAGAGCTACTGCCTTATCTTTAAAACACCGCCCTCATTTTGAAGCTTGTAAGGTTATGAGTTTAAAATGCCTTTTGTTTATACTCCCTATTAAAGTTTAACTTCATATTTTAAGGAATTATCTTATGCTGTAATGTGTTACCTTTTACATTTCGAGAAGTGACTTTTGTACCTTTCCCAATTTAGTACTGCATAAATCAAAACTCCAAGGTTCACATTAGTAATGCAAAAACAAACTTTTTTGTACACTTCCCAATTTAGTACTACATAAATCAAAACTCCGAGGTCCATATTAGTAATACAAAGATACAATTTTTATAAATTCTCCAATGTTGTATTGCATAAATCAAAACTCCGAGGCCCACATTAGTACAAAGAAAAAACATTTTTGCACACTTCAGAATTAAGTACTACATAAATCAAAACTCTATTGTCTCCATAAGTAATACAAAAACAAACTTTATTTTACACTTCCGGGTTTAGTACTGCATAAATTAAAACTCCGATGTGCACATTAGTAATACAAAAACTCATCGTGGTTCACTACGATAATGCTTTTTTGTTGATGATCCTTTAAACTAAAAAATATTGTAATTGCTTTGGCACAGAATATATATGCGCAGAAAATACACTAAAATAATGTGGTTTCAGGACGGATAAAATATTAAATACAAATTTCAAAGAACTTTAAAAAATCACGATTTTTTTACTCAGAAAAAAAATTGGATGCCATATTTTATTTTGAAATGGGTCACGTGATCTCTTTATATAATATGGGTGTTATTATAATTTAATTTTTATTCAAAAAAAAAAACTACCGAACTTATTCTGCTGACATTTTTTATATATGTTTATGATAAATTGTATATTTCCTATAATTTGCAAAACAAGTTAGGGAATTGTAACTCCGCTGAAAAATTGTTTGAAAAATTATGTTCCGCAGGGTTCAATGTATTTCATTTATTCAACCCAGGTTCAATCCAAAACTAGTTAGGTGATATTATTCATTTATATTCCCATATGTCCCACACTCTGTCTCAACAACATACTAAAACTTCATTTTGATAAAGTCATTTTTACGGCAGTTATCGCATGAATGGATAGACAGGCAGACATACAGATTGAACAAAGTCATAAGTTGGAAAGTGTTAAAAACGTCTTCGAACCTTATTATAGATATTAAAAAAATTCCTTGAGCAGTATAGTATTGCAGATAGTCTCCGTAATCCACTTTAATAATGCAAAATATGTTTCAGTTCTACTTTAGAAATTCAAAAGTCTTTCTTGTCCCTTTTTCCGACTCAAAAAAATCTACACATCCAGCTTATAAGTGTGAAAGTTTTCAAAGGCCCACTTAGTTCACGTACAACAGCTCCCCTACATATATAGTCCTTGTTGCCCCCTTTAGCAATGCACAATCTATTTGAGCTATAATTTAGACGTTCAAAATTTTTCTCGCTCACTATGACAATGATATCAGTCTTTGTTGTCCACTTTATTATTACAGAACATGTTCCAGTCCCAGTTTACAATTGAAATATCCTTTTTGTTTGCTTTTTATTGCAAATAATCTACACAGCCAACATTAGACGTGTGAAATGCACCCAGTTCAGACATATTTCCTGTTGATAGAATCTGGTACCAGTAGTAAAATATTTTTAAATCAAAATAGATATTTAACTAATCTACGAAAGAATAATAAAAGTATCTTTAAATTTCACTAAATTTATTTCACTATTCTACGACAAAATTTATTTAAATTAATTACTGTACTACTATAAAATTATTATTTATTTAATTACCATTAATTAAACATAACTCCTAATAAAATATTATTATTAATTAAATATAATTATTTATTTATAAAGTTATTAATTACTATTAATTACTTAAAAATTAAGAACAATTTTATTTGACTATTCTACGATACAATTTATATAAGAATTAATTACTATACTACTAATATAACTACCATTAATTTAATTACTATTAATTATTAATGATTATTTAAACACAGCGGTTAATTACATATTATTATTAATTAAATATTATTAATTATACATTTATCAATTGCTATTAAATACTGAAGACATAAGAACTAATTTTATTTGACTATTCTACTGCAAAATTTATTTGCATTTGCCAAAATTTTAAAAAGTGTTCATCAGCTCAATGTACCATTAAAGATATGAGAGCTTTGGAAGCTGAAGAATGATCTCACTTCAGATATAAAACACTTGACCTCAAAATTTTAAATTATTTTACCCCTAGTGTAGCTATCTTCTGACGTAGACGTACATACCCAACTTTATTACGGGTTAGGTCCCTTATCATAAGACTGAGATTGAATAAATGTCTCACCGCGCTCTATACCCTCTCTTATCGGGGGAGCACATTGCTCATAAATTTGGACGGAAGCAAAGTAAATGGCGGTAAAGGATTTTAACTTTATTCTGCTTTAGAAAGTTTGAACTCTTGTTTAAAGAAATCACCTTATGGTGTAAATACCTAACCTAGTAACAATCCAATTTAGGCCCAATATTGGCAACAAATATTGGAAATATTGGACCAATGTGAAAAAGTGGACATTTGGACATAATTGGACCAATATTGGCTTAAAACATTGGAACAATATTTTGATAATATTGGGCCAATATTGGCGTAATATTGAAATGCAAATAGTTAGCCAATATTTGAGGCCAATTTAGCCCCAACATTTGTCTACTATTGGGGTTACATTTGAAATATTTTCAATATAATGCCAAGATATACAATACTGGTCCAATACTAGATCAATATTAATTGCTACTAGGGTAACTCTGTTTTATGGAATGCTATGATAATGCAAATTAAAGAGTGGTAAACTACTAGTTGTTTTATTCTTTTTTATAGTTTGCTTGCTTATTTCAGTGTTTATTTTTGATTTATTTTACTTCAAGCAATTTTTTTCTCCTGGTCGTCTTTGCTTTGTTCTTGTCTATTCAGTTAACATGTTTATTCCCATGTTTGTGTTTGCTTGATTTTTCTGCCATTAGAAGCTAGTTTGTTTAGTTCCTTGTTTATTTTTACTTTAATCCTGTTTAATCTGTTTTATCATTTAATCATCAATCAAAACTCTTGTATTAAGACATCACTTTATGATGTAAATACCAAATTTAATATTTTATGCACTACTACAATAATACAAATTAAAGAGTGGTAACATATACTATTTGCTTTATTCTTTCTTAGGTACAGTTTGTTTGCATATTTCCTTGCATATTTTTTTATATTCTTATTTAAGCAATTTATGTTTTTTATTTCCTAGTTCATTTTTTCTTCATGTGTATCTATCCAGTTAATATGTTTATTCCCATGTTTATGTTTGCTTCATTTTTCTGCCTTTAGAAGCTAGTTTGTTTATTTCCTTGTTTATTTTTGCTTTAATATTGTTTAATCAGTTAACTTTTGTATTTTCTTGTTTGTTTTTACTTTATTCTTTAAAAAATTAGTTTAATCTTTTTTCTACAGCGGATCAATCAATTCGTGAAGCATATTACTACTTTTTTTATTCCATGGATCCGTATTAAGTAGGATGGAAAGAGAAAAAAATTACAAGTCAAAGCTAAATAAATGTTAATTAAGCGTTTCTCAATTGAAAAAAAAATCGTTTTCAAAATCTTAGATGTTTAGATGTTTTAATTACTGAAACGGAGGTATGTCGCAATAGATTATCTTGGGCGCAATAACATTTAGAAAAAATAAAAAATGTCGCTTTAATTAACAAATGTTTCTATATTGTAATAATATTTTTGCTGTTAGAAAATTTTCTTATCGACAAAAATAAAGCCAATTTATCCATTATATGACTGGATTTACCCATTTCTTGGAACGCTTAGAACTAAACAAGAAAGATCAATCATGCATAAGCATTGATTATGAAACACTTTCCAACTGAAATGTAATTTCATTTAAAAATTTCTAAAATGTGATTCATTCAGTGGTAATATCTTTTACATTATCACAGTACTACAGTAATTTATTATACTTAAATATTTAAAACTGTATCGAAATATAAATCATCTGATTCTTTATGCAAAATCAATGAATATTTCATTCATATAACTTGTATTCCAGACTCCAGAGCTAAATAATTTTATGTGAAAAAAATTCAGCAATTCTTATGTAATTCATCTTACAATCGCTTGAGATATTTGCATTCTGCATATGTTAAAATTAGGCTTCCTTGAAGAAATAATAAAAGTTTAGGGATCATTTAAAATCACAACTATTGTAATTGCATAGGCACGGAATTTAGATACACAGATAATATATATGTGTATGTGTATGTACTCAAAGTATTGGAATCGTGCCGAAGATCGGAACTCGAATTTTCAAAGGATCTACACGTTTTGGGACTTCTAGAACACGAAAAAACTAGTTTTAGGAAGACGTCTGTGTGTGTAAGGGTGTATCTGTGTATGTTTCTGTGTGTCTGTGTGGATATTACATCCACTCTAATTGAAAAACTAATGGACCGAATTTCATACAATTTGGTAGGTATATTTTTTGTGGAAAATCCTGATGTTCATTAGATTATAGTACGATTCGTAATAAAAGAATCTGCCTTCTTTGCGAAATGGCCGCAGAAATTGCCTTTATCCACTCTAGCTAAAAACTAATGAACCAAATTTAACAAAATTTGGTGTATAATATTTCAATAACCTACATGTGATTTATATACCAAATTTAACAAAATTTTGTATATAAATCATTTGTAGGTTATTCTACTACGATTCGGGAAAAAGGAACAGGCTATTTTTGCGAAATGGCCCGCAAAAATCGTTATATATAAAAATAAAAGACTACGTGTGCTCAATTATATCAATTAAATTCCTATTTTATATGTGATTTTTGACAACAAAAAGAATAAGACTAACCCCATTACTCTAGGACTAGCCGTTCTTGATATATTCTAGTTTTTTCGCGTTTTCGCTACGCCACCTTTGACAATAAGTCCAGCTATCAAATGAGAACCAAATTTAAGTTTAACGTGTAAATTCAATGTCATTTAAAATACTTATGTTGTGCAGATAAACTCAAATTATCATTGGATAAATAAAGAGAACGAATATGAGTCTGCAGGGAAAGACATGTGCTGTCCACATCAGAATTTTTAACAATATTACAACAATGATTTATAGAAGTGAACGGGGATTATTTTCAGGCCATTTCGAAAAAAATGTATGATCTATATTTAAAGATCCATCAAATTTTTGTCGAATAAAATGTTCAACAAATTTAAGCTGTGTACCAAATTTTAACTCTCTAGGACGTAGGAAAGTGCATTTAAAATGCCATCAATTAAATTTATCATGAAGAGTTATATAAAATTTAAAAAAAATGAAAAATTGCTATCTACCAAATTTATTTTAAAATATGAAGCCACTCCCATATGCAAAACGTTTAAACAAATGGAGAGATATTTATTATATAATATCTCTCTCTTTCCTTTCTGGAAGATATCTCAAAGTCAGAATTTAATTGAATTTGTTTTTTTCCCTATATTAAATAATTTTTTTAATTAAAAAACTACTTAACATATTTTACTGAATTTTTTTTTATATATTCTATGGGATAATGTGAATATTTCCTAAAAATTTCGAAGCAATTCGTGAATTTTAAATTTACTTAAAAAATGTTTGAAAAATTAGGTCCCATAGGGTTCAATGTATTTCATTTTTTCAACCCGGGTTCAATAAAAAACTAATTGGGTGATATTATTTATTTATATTCCCATAGGTCCTACAGACCGTCTGAACAACATACTAAAATTTCATTTTGATAAACTCATTTTTACGGCAGTTTTCGTGCTAACGGACAGACAGACAGACAGACAGAATGAACAAAGTCATAAACACTTTTCAACTTTGTTGTAAAGTGTTAAAAATGGCTAAATCTAGCAACTAAATTATTAAACTTTCAAGTAAACGATAATCATGAAAGCTGGTCATTTTTTGAGATGATTCTAGTAGTCAGGTTCGTCAAAGTATTGGCAATTATCATTTAGTAGGCTTAAAATTCTTAATTATATCAAGTAGCTGATTTATAAAATAATTCCAAACTTTAAAACACATTTCTAACTTAAAACACATTTCCTTATAAATTAAAGGCGTGTATATATTGTATATACTAATTATACATAATTATATAAAAACAGTACTGAGTCTGAAGTAAAACCATGTGTTGTTCATATCAGATATTTGTCTGCCAAATGAGAATCCTTTTATTTGTATATTGAGTAACATGTTAGGCACATCAAGTTTGGTCAAATATTTTTAATCAATAATAAATTTGATCACAGCGTACATTGCATTTTACACTGTGATTTAGTTTACTATTGATTGTGGGCAAAGTTACGCACTTTATTTCTAATCAATCGTTTATATTTGACTCATATTTTCAAAATAGTGTCAACTCCAGTACATCTAAACTTGTTGAATCTAAAGGCTTTGCATTCAACACCATTCGATGGCTATCCAACGAATTGTTTCACTACATATTCATGACTTAACGACTGCGTCATAAATAAGCGACTATTAGTCATTCTCAATGTCAGAATATGGCAGCAATACATTTCCGGCTTTATTAACGCCCTCGCTTACGACTGTCATCCAATAGTCTTTGGTCCGTTGCGTTAGAAACCTCCGTGACTACTGAAGGTTCAACATTGGTAATGCTTGTTTGGAAGGCAATGTCATATATTTTGTGAGATTATATATGCAAATTATTTCTAACAAACAATACAAACAATAAATATGAAGTTTAAGTCACACATTGTACCGACGTTGTGAATGAGATTTAAAGAAAATGGGGACAATGTTTCATTAAATGGTTTGTTATATTTTAAGTTAACTTGAACAATAACAAACGTCAAATACACATACAACTATTATTTTATCTTCACGCATAATACATTCAAAAGGGAAGTTTTATTAATTTGTGCGAAGTCAACTTCAACAATAGAAGAACAAAATTTTAATATAGAACAATTTAAAATACAGAAAAAT
Source organism: Amaurobius ferox (assembly GCA_951213105.1). Lineage (NCBI taxonomy): Eukaryota > Metazoa > Arthropoda > Arachnida > Araneae > Amaurobiidae > Amaurobius > Amaurobius ferox. Next base: position 89,723,216 of record OX578154.1, read on the forward strand.
AAAATTCAACTGCAGAGGAACTATTTTAACTATAGAAGAACAGCATTCTAACAGAAACAATTTAAACTTTAGAAGAACAACATTCAACTGCAAATGAACAACTTCAACTGTAGAAGAACAACTTCAACTACTGAAGAACAACATTCTAATAAAGAACAAGTTAAACTATAGAAGAAAAACATTAAGCTTCAGAAGAACAATTTCAACTATAGAAAAACATCATTTGAATGATATCAATGCAAACTATCGAAGAACAACATTCAACTGCAGATGAATAACTTCAACCATAGAAGAAGAAATTTCAATTTAATCCCATTCCAAAAATATCATCTCGTGTCGTGTAAATCACTATTTTGCTGTAAAACAAGTATTGTCTTTGCATTATGTAAGGAAATTAATACTTTGCCCAATACAGTATTTTTGTAGAAATAGTATTAGAATTTTGTTCTTCTACAGTTTGACTTCGTACATATTAATAAAACTTCCCTTTTGAATGTACTATGTGTGAAGTGAAAATAATAGTTATACACATCAAGTTTTTTCAGATATTCCAAATCATACTTCCAAACTTGACTTCTATTTTCAAAATCGCTTCAATTTCAGTAAACCTTAACTTGTTGAAACCAAAGGCTTTGTATTCAATACTAACCGATGTCTATCTAACGAATTGTCTATTCAACGAATTATCCAATGTCATATATTTTATGAGATTAAAGGTGTGAATTATTGCTAACAAAAAATATGTCGTTTCAGTCACATGGTATACCGACGTTGTGAATGAAATCTATGAAGAAAACATGAACAAGGTATCATACTTTGCGAATACCTTTAAGCTAATTTTAACCATAATATATTTAGAAAATACATACACTTATTATTTTCTCCACATACATAGTATATTCAAAAAGGGAGGTTTTATATGTTTAAAGACGACTTCAGCTAATTTCTAATATAGAGAAATTTAAACTATAGAATACCAACTTCAACCAGCACAGCGGAACAAATTTTAGTCATCATACTTTGCTATATTTTTAAGTTAATTTTGACCATAATATATTTAGAAAACACATACACATATTATTTTCTCCACATACATAGTATATTCAAAAGGGAGGTTTCATATGTTTAAAGACGACATCAGCTAACTTCTAATATAGAACAATTTTAACTATAGAATACCAACTTCACAGTGGAACAAATTTTAGTTTACGTGATGCTTTTTCTATTACAAAAACATTGTGCCATGTATATCGTTATTTCGCCGTGAAATAAGTAAATTCATTGCATTATGGAGCAAACTTCAAGTGCTGCCCACACTATATTTCTTGTATAAATAGTTACATGTCAGATACATAACTTTTTTTTTCAAATATTCTTTATCCTTTCACATCTGACCCGTATTTCAAAATCGTTCAAATTTCAGTAAATCTGAACTTGTTGAATCCCGATGTTTAACATTAAACACCATCTGATGTCTATCATATGAATTGTTTCACTGCATATTCATGATAACGTGACAGCTTCCTAACCAGCCAACTATTAGTCATTATCAATGTCAGAACAAGGCAGCAATACAATTGCCTCTTTATTTATGCCCTCGCTCACGACTATCATCCAGTATTGTTTGGACCATTGCTTTAGAGACCTTCGTGAGTAGAGACGGTCCTGAACTGGTAATGCTTGCTTGGAGGACAATGTAATAGGTTCATAGGATTAAGCATGCAAATTATTGTTAAAATACAGAAAATATGTCGTTTCACTTACACGGTGCACCGACGTTGTGATTGAGAACTGCAAAAGAAACACAGGAACATGGTATCATGCTTTACTATATCTTTAAGTTAATTTGAACCATAATATATTTAAAAAAGAACTACAGCTAATATTTTTTCTACATAAGTAGTATATTCAAAAGGGTTTTTTTATATGTCTAAACATGACTTCAGCTATGGAAGAACAACATTCTAATATAGAACAATATAAATTTTAGAAGACCAACTTCAACCACAGTTGAACAAATTTCAATTTACTTGATCCTAATTCCATTACAAAACCATTGTATCATGCACACCATTATACCTGTAAAAGAATTAAAGTCACCTCTTTATCTAGAGAATGTCATAAGCTTTCAGAATCAGATTTTTTATGTAAACAGTAATATGTTTACACAAAAGTCTTTTAAAATATTCCTCATCCTTTCTTACTTGATAGTTATTTTCAAAATTGCACAAATTCCAGTATATCTGAACTTGTTGAATCCGATGGCTTAACATTCAACACCATCTTATGTTTGTCCAATGAATTGTTTCATTACATATTCATGATAGCGCGACAGAGTCCTAACCAGCTACTATTAGTCATTCTCAATGTCAGAATATGGCAGCAATACAATTGCCGCTTTATTTATGTCTTCGCTCACGACTGTCATCCAATAGTGTTTGGACCGTTGCTTTAGAAACCGTCCTGAGTAGCGTTGGTTCTGAATCGGTAATGCTTGTTTGGAGGACAATGAATGTATTTCATAGGATTAAGTATGTAAATTGTTGTTAAAATACAGAATAGATGTATTTTCATTTACAAGGTGTACCGACATTGTGAATGAGAACAACGATATAAAACAGGAGCATGGTATCATGCTTAGGTATATCTATAAGTTAATTTGAACCATAATATATTTAAAAAACCACTACAGCTAATATTTTTTCTACATAAATAGTATATTCAAAAGGGAGGTTTCATATGTTTTAATACGACTTCAGGTGGTTATTGAAGAACAACATTCTAATATAGAACAATATAAACTATAGAAGACCAACTTCAACCACAGATGAACAAATTTCAATTTACTTGATCCTAATTCCATTACAAAACCATTGTATCATGTACACCATTATTCCTGTAAAAAATTAAAGTCACTTCTTTATCTAGAGAAAGTCATAAGCTTTCAGAATCAGATTTTTTATGTAAACAGTGATATGTTTACACAAAAGTCTTTTAAAATATTCCTCATCCTTTCATACTTGATAGTTATTTTCAAAATTGCACAAATTCCAGTATATCTGAACTTGTTGAATCCGATGGCTTAACATTCAACACCATCTTATGTTTGTCCAATGAATTGTTTCATTACATATTCATGATAACGCGACAGCGTCCTAACCAGCTAGCTATTAGTCATTCTCAATGTCAGAATATGGCAGCAATACAACTGCCGCTTTATTTGTGTCTTCGCTCACGACTGTCATCCAATAGTGTTTGGACCGTTGCTTTAGAAACCGTCCTGAGTAGCGTTGGTTCTGAATCGGTAATGCTTGTTTGGAGGACAATGAATGTATTTCATAGGATTAAGTATGTAAATTGTTGTTAAAATACAGAATAGATGTATTTTCATTTACAAGGTGTACCGACATTGTGAATGAGAACAACGATATAAAACAGGAGCATGGTATCATGCTTAGGTATATCTATAAGTTAATTTGAACCATAATATATTTAAAAAACCACTACAGCTAATATTTTTTCTACATAAATAGTATATTCAAAAGGGAGGTTTCATATGTTTTAATACGACTTCAGGTGGTTATTGAAGAACAACATTCTAATATAGAACAATATAAACTATAGAAGACCAACTTCAACCACAGATGAACAAATTTCAATTTACTTGATCCTAATTCCATTACAAAACCATTGTATCATGTACACCATTATTCCTGTAAAAAATTAAAGTCACTTCTTTATCTAGAGAAAGTCATAAGCTTTCAGAATCAGATTTTTTATGTAAACAGTGATATGTTTACACAAAAGTCTTTTAAAATATTCCTCATCCTTTCATACTTGATAGTTATTTTCAAAATTGCACAAATTCCAGTATATCTGAACTTGTTGAATCCGATGGCTTAACATTCAACACCATCTTATGTTTGTCCAATGAATTGTTTCATTACATATTCATGATAACGCGACAGCGTCCTAACCAGCTAGCTATTAGTCATTCTCAATGTCAGAATATGGCAGCAATACAATTGCCTCTTTATTTATGCCCTCGCTCACGACTATCATCCAGTAGTGTTTGGACCGTTGCTTTAGAGACCTTCGTGAGTAGTGACGGTTCTGAATTAGTAATGCTTGTTTGGAGGACAATGTAATATATTCATAGGATTAAGCATGCAAATTATTGTTAAAATACAGAAAATATGTCGTTTCACTTACACGATGCACCGACGATGTGATTGAGAACTACAAAAGAAACACAGGAACATGGTATCATGCTTTACTATATCTTTAAGTTAATTTGAACCATAATATATTTAAAAAAGAACTACAGCTAATATTTTTTCTACATAAGTAGTATATTCAGAAGGGGGGTTTTATATGTCTAAACATGACTTCAGCTATAGAAGAACAACATTCTAATATAGAACAATATAAATTTTAGAAGACCATCTTCAACCACAGTTGAACAAATTTCAATTTACTTGATCCTAATTCCATTACAAAACCATTGTATCATGCACACCATTATACCTGTAAAAGAATTAAAGTCACCTCTTTATCTAGAGAATGTCATAAGCTTTCAGAATCAGATTTTTTATGTAAACAGTAATATGTTTACACAAAAGTCTTTTAAAATATTCCTCATCCTTTCTTACTTGATAGTTATTTTCAAAATTGCACAAATTCCAGTATATCTGAACTTGTTGAATCCGATGGCTTAACATTCAACACCATCTTATGTTTGTCCAATGAATTGTTTCATTACATATTCATGATAGCGCGACAGAGTCCTAACCAGCTACTATTAGTCATTCTCAATGTCAGAATATGGCAGCAATACAATTGCCGCTTTATTTATGTCTTCGCTCACGACTGTCATCCAATAGTGTTTGGACCGATGCTTTAGAAACCGTCCTGAGTAGCTTAGGTTATGCATTGGTAATGCTTGTTTGGAGGGCAATGTAATATATTTCATAGGATTAAGTATGTAAATTACTGTTAAAATACAGAATAGACGTCGTTTCACTTACAAGGTGTACCAACGTTGTGAATGAGAACTGCGGAAGAAACCAGAAACATGGTATCATGCTTTGCTATATCTTTAAGTTATTTTAAACCGTAACATATTTTTAAAAAATCTGATGTGAGCAACACATGACTTTCCTTATACAATGCAATGAATTTACTACTTTTACAGTAAAACAAATAGGTTTTTCTTATAGTAGATACTTATATTCTTTCCTAGATATTGAATGTTCGTCAATTTGTCGTCATTTTCATTGATTTAGCGCCATTTTTATCCATTTGGCAAGATTTTCGTTAATTTGGCAGCATTTAAAAAAGTCGCCAAGTTGGCGTCATTCCGCCAAATTCGTCGCCAAATACTCGCCAAGCCATATAAATGAAGAAATAAGTTATTCTTATAGCAGATAAATGATTATTGGTGTTCAAATACAAAAGTATTACTTAGAGTATTTTTTCTCATGAATGGAACGAGCTAGATCCAAGAGAATGATGTCACCAAATGTATCGCATGATACTACATATGAAAATTGAAAAGGTTTCTCAACAGTTAATATACTTTTTTTAATTTATGGAATTTTTTGATAAATTTATATAAAAATGAGCAATATCTCAATAACGGTTCATGCCAGCGTTCAAAAATTTATGTCAATCGTTTTCTAAGGAAATATTACATAAGAAATGCCTATTTGAGCAACTTTATTAAAGCTTTTGATTTTTTGATGATTTTTTTAATATTTGACTCGAAAATTTAGGGGGGTTCTGAGCATTCGATTGTGTTTTAAAACAATAGGCTTCCAGTATTCATGGATTGTGAATATTGTACTAAATTTCGTTTGAATCGTTTCATTCATTCATCAGTTATTGTTTCCACAGACACACACACACACACACACACAGACATTACTTCAAAAATGTTCGATTCTTGATTAGAGATGCTTGAAATGTGCTCTCCCGTCGAAAACTCGAATTCGAATTTTCGACCCGGTCACAATACTTTCCTTATACATTATGTATATAAGGAAAGTAACAACTACTGCTAAGAAACAAAAACATATTGTTTCACGCATGTGATGTACATACTTCGTGAATGAAATAGCGGGAATACGGAGAGAATGGGGGCAATGTATCATGATTTGCTACATCTATAAATTTATTTGAACCATTACACACTTCAAAGACACATACAAATATTGTTTTCTCAACATACATGGTATGTTCTTATGGAAATTTTTATTAATATAATGTGTAGCCTGGGAAAGTTCTTAAGCAATTCTGTAAGGAAAAGTGTGATGGTATACATTAGGTTTATCTATAGTGTAACTACCTGGCCATACTCGATTTAATGCAGGAGATTGCAACGACTTTAGTATAGAAAAATCTGATGGGGGCAGACACGATTTTCCCTGCAGACTCATATTTACGTTATCTTTATTTCTACAATAATTCATTGAGTTTAATTGCACAAAATAACACCCATAATTATTTTAAATTACACTAAATTTGCATTTATAATTCAATTTTATTTTCAAATAGAGTTGAAACACCCAAAGCGAAAAATTGCTAGCCTGTGGTATCAGTCATTACAAAAACAGCCATAAAAGTCTGATGTGGGCAGCATATGACATTCCCTGCAGACTTATATCCAAGTTATCTTTATTTTAATTAAATTTAATTCATTTTTAATTCAAATTTCGTTCTCATTTGGTAACTGAAGTTATTTTCAAAGGTGGCGTAGCGAAAATGCGAAAAAACTGAAATACCTCGAGAACGGCAATTGCTAGAGTTTGTGGTTTCTCCTATTGTATTCGTCGCCAAAAATTACGTATAAAAAGCATTTAATTGATATAGTTGAGCACACGTAGCCTTTTCCTTTTAAATATAACGATTTTTACAAGCTATTCTATAAAACAAAGCAGTTTCTTTTATCCGAATAGAACCCAAATCTAATTAGAACCAAGTTAATCTACATGTGATTTATATACTAAATTTTGTGAAATTTGGTTCATTAGTTTTTCAGTTAGAGTGCGTACAGGCAATTTTTGCGGGTGCAAACAATTGCCTGTGGGGTGCAAAAAATTGCCAAAAGTGGCAGGTTTTTATATCCTGAATTGTGCCAAAATTTAATCAGCAGGAGAATCACACTAGGGATGTATTTACCAAATTTTATGTAATTCGGGCAATTAGTTTTTCAGTCAGAGTAGAGAAAAAATCTGTACAGGCAAACAAACACAAACAGACAGACGCCACGCTAAAAATAGTCTTTTCGTGTTCTAGAGTCATCTCTAAAACTTGTAGATACGTCAAAAACTCGAGTTACAATTTCCGGCACGATTCCAACACTTTCCCTCTACATTACCATGTATTGCAGGGAAAGTAATATTAAAAAAATCTGATGTGGGCAGCACATGACTTTCCTTATATAATGCAATGAATTTACTACTTTTACAGTTAAAAAAATATTATTCTTATAGTAGATACTTATATTCTTTTCAAGATATTGGATTTTCTTCAATGAGTCGTCATTTTCAATGATTTAGCGTCATTTTTATCCATTTGGCGAGAATTTCGTTAATTTGGCAACATTTAAAAATGCCGTCAAGTTGGCGACATTCCGGTAAATTCATCGCCAAAATCTCGCCAAGCGTTATGGACAAAGAAATAAATTATTCTTACAGCAAATAAATGACTGTTGCCGTTCAAATACAACGTATTACTCAAAGTATCTTTTCTCGTGAATGGAACGAGTTAGATCCTCGAAAATGATGTCACCCAATTTATCGCATGGTATTACATATGAAAAGTAAACATGTTTCTTAACAGTTAACATTTGCTTTTATTTTATGGGACTTTTAGATAAATTTATTTGAAAAATGTGTAATATCTCGAGAACGATTTATGCTACTGTTCTAAAATTTATGTCAATCGTTTCCTAAGGAAAAGTTACATAAGAAATGTGTATTTGCGTTACTTTATTAAAGGTTTTGATTTTTCGAAGATTTCTTGAATATTTCACTAGAAAATTTAGAAGGGTTCTGAGCATTTGATTGTGTTTTAAAACAATAGGCTTGCAGTATTCACGGATTGTGAATTTTGCACTAAATTTCATTCGAATCGCTCCATTCGTTCGTGAGATATCGTCTCTACAGACTCACCGACACACACACACACACATACTTTCACACACACACACACACACACACACACACACACACACACTCACAGACATCACTTCAAAATTTTCGATTCGTGATCAAGGGTGCTTGAAACGTGCTCTCCCGTCGAAAACACGAATTCGAATTTTCGACCCCGTCCCAATACTTTCCTTATACATTATGTATATAAGGAAAGTAATAAGGTAGTATAACAAAATAGGCTACAAAGCAAACTAGAAAACAAATTACAAATTGTCTAATTAGAGTAAATCCAAAACAGGAGCGAAATTAACGCGGATTTGAAAGGCAATAAATACTCGTAAAATGCTGCATCATTAAGGAATAAACTCGGGGAAATAAATCTGTGATGCTTTCCAAACTATGAAGATATAATTTTATGCCAAAGTACGTCAGAGTATGAAAGTAATCAATTTTCTAATTAAGTAAAGTTATGTGATTGTTTAAATTTTAAGAATAAAATGAAAATTACATTTGAGAGATTAAGCACATTGCACTTGATTTTAAATACTTGTTAAAAAAAGGGTTCCAAAACAGCTTGAATCCTAGTAAACAGCTAAGCATTCTTTAAATTAATAAGTTTTTAATGGAGCAGAGTATATCAAATTATCTTGCGTAATAAAATATGGTTATGTGTATGCGTGTCAAAGAAATCGAAACGTCAAACACGGGGGGGGGGGACAAACCAGTGGTTACTACGCGGGATTGTCCTCGGACAACCCAAGTTCGATTCATGAATCTGTACAGATTGACCCAATGTTCAGGCGGAGTATAGGCACGTTACATAAGTAGGCCTGTAAGTCCTTCCGAGATGTTGGTGGTAGGGGAAGGAAGGCACGAACCCTGTGGATGCCACCTATGCTTGATTTTGGTCCCAATTGTGTGGCACTTCCCGGCCGTACAAACAGTTGCCTTATATCATCGAGTATGTTGGACTGTCTGGGTAAAAGAAGTAGTGTCAAACAGCAGAGAAATTTAGTACAAAGGTAATTCAGTTCCTCCGAGAGTACGGTTAAAACACATTTAAGAAATGTATATTTTATAAATTGGAATTAGTCGCCGAAATTTCTACTTCAAAACCAGTTTTATTCAGATCAGACGATGAAAGATAAAATGACAGATATTTGTGATGACGTTAAAAAAGCAGTTTAATTACGAAATGAATTTTATTTGTCGGTTTTCACTTTCCCTATAATACATGATATTGTATAGGGGGAGTATAGGAATCGTGCCGAAAATCGCAACTACAGTTTCCGACGGATGTACACGTTTCGGGACCTCTAGGACACTAAAACACCAATTTTAGTAGGACCTCTGTGTGTGTGTCTGTCTGTACAGATATTAAATCCACTCTAATTGAAAAACTAATTTACCGACAATCATAAAATTTGGTAGGTAAATTCTTTGTGGGTGACACTGGTCCTGATTACATTTTGTCACAATTCAGGATAAAAGAAGCCACTTTTTTGCGAAATGGCACACAAAAATTACATATATCCACTCTAGCTTACAAACTAATAGACCAAATTTCCCAAAATGTGGTAGAAAAATCATTTGTTGGCTAACCTGGTGCAGATTAGATCTTGATTTGAAAAAAAAATATGTATTTCTTTGCGAAATGGTCCGCAAAAATCGTTAAATCTAAAAATAAAAGTCTAATTATGCTCAAATATATAATGTAAATGCTTATGCAAAATATTTGACAACGAACATAATAAAATCAACTCCCTTACTCTAGGATTAGCCGTTGTCGATATATCTTATATTTTTCGCATTTTCGCTACGCCAACTTTTAAAATAAGTCCAGTTACCAAATAAAAACGTAAATTGAATTAAAAGTGCAAATTCAGTGTCATTTAAACTAATTATTTGTGTTATTTTGTACAATTAAACTCAATAATTGAAGAAATAAAGATAACGTGCATATGAGTCTGCAGGGAAAGTCAAATGCTGCCCACGTTAGATTTTTACCTTTACGAAATTAAAATATATCGCTCTAACTTTATTTTCCCTGCAATACATGGTAATGTATAGTGAAAGTATTGTAGTTTTGCGAAATTCGCAACTCGAGTTTTCGATGGATCTACCCGTTTCGAGACCTTAAGAATACGAAAAACTATTTTAGCGTGACGTCCGTGTGTGTGTGTGTGTCGGTGCAATGTATGTATCCGCTCTAACTAATGGACCGAATTTCATAAAATTTGGTAGGTAAGTCACTTGGGTATGACCCTGGTGCTGCTTAATCTTTAGTACGATTCAAGATAAAATAATCAGCCTTATTTGCGAAATGGCCCGCAAAAACTGCCTGCATTCACTCTAGCTGAAATACTAATTAATCAAATTTTACAAAATTTGGTAGATAAGTCGCTTGTGAGTTATCCTGGTGCTGATCAGATTTTGGTACGATGCGGAAAAAAATAACCTGACGTTTTTGTAAACTGGCCTGCAAAAATCGTCAAAATCTAAAATAAAAATCTACGTATGCTCAAATATATCCATTAAATGCTTATTTTATACGTAATTCTTAACGAAGAAAATGATAAGGCCATCCCCATTAAACTAGGATTAGCCGTCCGCGATATATTTTAGTTTTTTCGTAATTTCTCTACGCCACCTTTGAAAACAAGTTCAAATACCAAATGAGAACGAAAATTGAATTAAAAATGCAAATTTAGAGTTACTTTTAGCAATTAAACTCAATTTAATGAATTATTAGAAAAATAAAAAGAAATGAATTTCAGTCTGCAGGGAAAGTCATGTGCTGCCCACATCAAAATTTTTACTTTCCCTGCAATATAAGTTAATGTATAGCGGAAGTATTTGAATCATGCCGAAAACCGTAACTCGAGTTTTCGACGGGATCTGCACGTTTTGGGACCTATAGAACACGAAAAAACTATTTTTAGCATAACGTCTGTGTGTGTGTGTGTCTGTGTATCTGTCTGTCAGTCTATCTGTCTGTGCAGATTTTGTATCCACTCTTACTGAAATATAAATTTATCGAATTTCAAAAGAATTGGTAGGTAAGTCCCTTGTGGGTGTCCCTGCTGCTGATTAGATTTTGGTACGATTCAGGATAAAAGAACCTGCTTTTTTTCGCGAAATGGCCCGCAAAAATCGCCTGTATGCACTCTAACTCCAAAATTAATTGACCAAATTTTTTAAATTTTGGTATATAAGTCACATGCGGGTTAAAATGGTGCTGATAAGATTTTGGTACGATTCAGGAATATTATAATATATTATATGTGCTCAAATGTATCCATTAAATGCTTGTTTTATACGTAATTTTTTTACGGTAAAAAATTAAGATCAACCTCATTACTCTAAAATGGACCATTCTCGGGTTTTCTATATTTTTAATTTTGAGGAACTGAAGGCCTTTTTACTGTAGTTAAAGAAACAACTATTTAATAAAATTTCTTAAAACTTAGTAGTTAAATCCCTTGAGGAGTATTCTGATTCTGATTAGATTTTGATATTATTCTGAAAAGTGTAACCGACTCGTTTTAGCGAAATGACCCGTAAAGATAGTGGGAATCTGAAATAAATGACTAAATTTGTTGAATTAAATTAATGAAGTTCTTGTTCTCCAGGTAAATTTTGACAAGTAATTGAATAAGACTGGCCCCATGACTGTATTATCGAGATCTTTTAGTTTTTTGGAATTTTGAAGACCTGAAGAATTTAAATTAAATTAAGTTGTTATATGAAACAAAGATGCAAATAAAGAGGTAAATGAGGTATAATATTAAAAATGTATCCATGCTATTTTCTGCAAATAATATCAATGTAATGAATAACGAAATAAAAAATGGCAAAATGGATTTGAATCTGCAGTGAAAGGCATGTGCTGCCCACACCAGATTTTTTGTAATAGGGCATTATAGTATCATTATGAGTATTGCTCTAAAAATTATAATGTTCTGATGAAGATTCTGTGCGGTAGCATATATTTTTACATCCCCATACTATGTAATATAGTACAGAGAAAATATTGTTTTCACAAAATAATTCGGATTCGAGATTTTGATGCCAATGTATGTTTTGAACCTCCTGAACACGATTTGACTATTTTTGGAGTATTTGACTATTTATCAGTCTGTTGATTTATTGTGTAGACGATATTAATGGAGTTTTACGAAATTTTATATCCGGCTTTGTTATCAAAAAGTTTTTTTTTCAAAAAGCATTTTCAACATTTTGCTTACGGGTGGGACAGCGTCATTCCCAAGCGAATAACATCTCAAAAAGATAGGTATTTGGCGTACCCTATTCCAAACAGTTCGATCCCCTTTGCGGACATTGACGCCAATGCCTGTAAAGAGGGTGGTTGGAACTGATATTGGGTATGTCAAATACCTGTCTTTTTGAAAGGTTCTTCGTTTGGGATTGTCGCTGTGCCACTCTTAAGCAAAAGGTTAAATACGAGCAAAAACTTTGAAATTTTATAAATTTTTTCAACTCTGCAGTATAGGACAAAATCTGATATAACCATGACGACTTCGTAGTTTCAATCCTTGTTGTGAAAGATAGCGTCGATTCAACTGTTTTACTTTCCCTAAAATTTCATAAAATTTGGTAGGTATGTCACTTGGGTGTGACTTTGGTGGTGATTAGTGTTTGGTAAGATTCGGAAAACAAGAACCCGCTTTTTTTTGGAAAATGGCCCGCAAAAATGTTATGTATCCACTCTATCTAAAATACTAATTGACCCAATTTCACAAAATTTGGTAGATAAGTTACGTGTGGGATACTCTGGTGCTGATTAGATTTTGGTACGATTCGGAAAAGAACAACCTTCCTTTTTTACGAAATGGACCGCCAAAATTACCAAAATCTAAAAAAAAAGGCTTAAGTAGTGTATGCTCAAATGTATCAATTAAATTCTTCTTTTATACGCAATATTTGAAGAGGAAAATCATATAAGACACTCCGTTATACTTTAGTCACTTGTGGGACACTCGGGTGCTGCTTCGATTTTGGTGCAATTTGGAAACATACAACCTGCCTTTTTTTACGAAATGGCCTGCAAAAAACGCCAAAATCTGAAACAATAACTAAGTATACTAAAATGAAACAATTAAATGGTTTTATATGCAATTTCTGACGAAGAAGAGAATAAGATCAATTCCAGTGCTTTGAATTATCCGTTTTCGAGCTATGTGAGATTTTTCGCATTTTTGTTATGCCGACTTTGGAAAAATGTCCAATTACCAAATAAAAGCAAAAATTAAATTAAAAATGTAAATTTAGTGTTATTTTATGCAATTAAACTCAATTTAATGAATTATTAAAGAAGTGAAAAAAAACGAATTTCAGTCTGCAGGGAAAGTCATGTGCTGCCCACATCATATTTTTATAATTATGTATAGAAATTTATTGAAAATAACTAATTATAAACAGCAATAATAAAGAGGTGAAAAATGTTTTCGTAAAATACATGTCTCCGCTTACATTTTAAAACTCTATTGATATCCTCTTCACAAGTCATATAAAAAATGCATAATTTCCTTTAAGCAAGATATCTATTGTTATAGCACATAATAAAGGCCGGTAAAGACAATAGTTTTGCATTGTTTCTCAATAACACTTTTGTAGTAACCATAATTTTTAATTAAATGCTTGTACTTCATCGTCTTTTCTTGAAGATATTGTGTTACATTAATTATTCTCATTAATTAATTGAAAGAACGCAAGCATTGTTTAGTTTTTGTGATTTTATCATCGGATACACTATTTCCTTCGTAAAGAAAATCGATGTTTAACATTATTGTCATAAATTATAGGAATGAATTTTGAGTTAATGACTAATTTTTTTATACATAAGTTTAGTTGAAGTGCTTTTATAAAAAAAAATAAACTAATGTTTTTTATGATACAAGGAGTTTGAATTTAAAAATAAATTAAAACAAAGAAAGTACTATATTGGTTGCCCAATTTTCAAATAATAAATTTATATTATGAAAATAAAATCTGTCTATTTTTTATTTGTTGGCAAAGTAATGGAGAATCTGAACGACCCACCACTAAGAAATTTGGTGCGTGTTACTGCATTTTAGGGCTGAAGACACATTTGGGAATTTTTAATTTGAATTAATTTATTAGTTATTTTATATTAAATCTCAATTTTGAGAGCTTTCCTCACAAACCGTGGATCAAAAATATTATCACAACGTTCCCCTCTAGACACCACCGTAATGATGGAAAAAAAGTTTTTTTCTAACGAGTTTTTAATGAAATCCATACTAAAAATAGCCATATTTTCATGATTATTTTTTAAAACAATAAACTTATCGTGTTTTAAGGTGCAAGTAATTTTAAACTTCCGACAAAAGAAAAAAAATCTGATGTGGACAGCACATGACTTTCCCTGCAGACTCATATTTACGTTCTCTTTATTTCTTCAATAATTCATTATATTGAATTTAATTGCACAAAAGAGCACAAAGAATTATTTTAAATGGCACTGAATTGGCGCTTTTAATTCACTTTTCGTTCTAAAAGTTGGTAACTGGACTTTATTTCAACGGTGGCATAGTGAAAATACGAAAAAACAAAAATAACTCGAGAACGGTGTTTTGGGGTTGGTCTTTTTCTTTCCATCGTTAAATATTACGTAGAAAACAAGCATTTAATTGATATATTTCAGCATACGTAGTTTTTTATTTTAGATTTTAAAGACTTTTGCGGGTCATTTCGCAAAAAATGGCAGGCTATTTTTTCCGAATCGTGCCAAAATCTAATAAGCATCAGGAAAACCCACAAGTGACTTATCTACAAAATTCTGTAAAATTTGATTAATTAGTTCTTCAGCTAGATAGGATACAGCAATTTTTGAGGATCATTTCCCCAAAAAAGGCGAGTTCTTTTATCTCGAACCTTATTAAAAACTAATCAGCCCCAGGATTACACACAAGTGACTCACCTATCAAATTTTATGAAATTCGGTCTATTAGTTTTGCAGTCAGAGTGGATACATACATTGCAGAGACAGACACACAGACGCACATACAGACAGACACACACAGATGCACAGACGGACAGACACACACACAGACGTGACTCTAAAATATTTTGTCGTATTCCAGAGGCTCCAAAACGTGTGGATCCGTTAAAAACTCGAGATGTGATTTTCGACATGATTCCAATACTTTTCCTATACATCACCATGTATTGCAGGCAAAGTGAAAAGATCCACTGTCAATTCGATCGTCATTTTTCAATAGGAGCTAAATTGAATATTATATACGGCTCGAAAGCAAAAACTACGGCTATGTTACGTATTAGAAGATATGCTTGACGTTTTCCAGGATTTAAGATGCAAATTTGTGATAAAAATTACTCAGATTCATAAAAGAGTTTATTTGAAGCTCAATGATCATAAAACTTAATAGTTTCAAACATTCTAGAACACCGCGATACCGAAAGCTAACCGTGATACAATTTTTTTTGTTCCTAACGTACATTGCTAAGTATGGTATCAATCGAAAGATTTTTTTTAAGGCCCTTAATGTGAAGGGTAACTCTCTAGCTTGAATTGTCATCATTTGGATCCATGATAGCGATTTTCCAAATGTTTTCTTGTAATGTAAAATGTGAGGGAAAACAACACACACACACACACACACACATATATATATATATATAATTTACGTTAATCAGGACATTCATTATCTTCGAAATTTTAAATCGTAGACGGTCTTCAAAACATGAAAAGTATTTACTTTTTAAAAGTTCACGAAAATTGACCAAAAAAAACCATTGATGTTCAGCGGTGCATGGGCTTTTACAACGAAGGTGAGCGCCGGCCACACATCTTGCTACCGTAAACCCTTGGGTTGGTCGTGTGGTCTGGATTTTCAACGAAGGTGAGCGGTTGCTTTCAAGTTCAGTAGAAAGTTTACCTTTGGCCGGTTTGTGACATCCCAAGGTACCTTCTTGTTTTGGACTTCATGCATTCTATTATAGAAAATCAGGAAAAGCTCGCAGGCGGCACGCTTCTAAAGAAACTAACAAAAGACAAATTTTACCGTCACTGATCCAATGCCGCACCTAGGATTAGGTTGTAGGGGGGGGGTTGACTCATCACTACATTTTGGGAAGGATTTTATATATATACGTATATATATGTATATATATATATACTACGTGACAATGAAAATGAGACACCAAGGAGTGGGCAGAAAGTGATGGAAATCGGCAAACAGAGAGATACAGCAGAGAACAGTAAGTGATGTTTATTGCAACATGATACACCTATACACTGAGCGATAATACTGTCTGATCAGTAGGTTGTCGGACCACGCGGGAGGCGATACAGGCAGAAACATGTCTAAGTACAGAGTCAGTAAATGTGCGACTAGTGAGTGTCCTGAGGGATGACTGCCCATTCCGTGTAAACCATTTGCCAGAATTCGTCTTCTAAACTCGGCGGTGGCAGCGTACGCAAGCAACATTCAATCATGTCCCAGACGGGTTCGATTAGTGAGAGATCAGGGGGAGACTTGTATGCAGAGGAAGCACCTGGGTACCTTACAGGGCATGTTGGCTGATGTGTGCCATGTGTAATCGGGCTTTATCCTGCTGGTAAAAGGCAATGGGCATCCCCTGAAGGAAGGGTAGTGTCACCAGCAGCAGCACGTCATCCACGTGCTGTCATCCTCATTGGGGCGTCATAGTGGCTGGCCTCAATACGGACCACAGATTAACTGCTATAGTAGGCGATGGTGCCCCAAATCATGATGCCGCGTTGTCGTCCGGTGTGGCTTTCCACAGATGCGATCAGATTGGACCTGTCACTACTTCGGTGTGAGACTCGTACACGGCGAGTGTTATTGTTAAAATAGAAGAGTGACTTGTCTCAGAACACGACCTTGTGCCATTACGCCGTCCACGAAGTTGAATCCAGACAGCATTGCAAATGGAGGCGTCTGTGTTGTTGGGTCAATGGGCGTCTTCTTAACGGGCGCCATGAGTGCAGCTCGCCGGCGGATAATGGCGGATAATCCAATCGGCGGATAATGGTCCAATCGCCGGATATACAATCGGCATTATCCAATCGGCGGATAATGGTCCTGATCGATATGGGAGGATCAAGGGTGTCACATGATGCAAAAGGGCGACGGAAGTGGCCTGCGGGACCGCAAACTCTTGCCGGCGGTTGCGTCGATCCACGCGTGCTAACGTTGCTCTGGCCGTACCGGCACCCCTCAAACGTGCCACATTCACTTCTTCCAACCATCTTCGATACAGTCAGCTCACCGTGGATGCGTGTAGGTGGCTGTCCGCTAAGATTTGACGTATGGACTAACTAGCCCTTTTGAGTCCGATCACCATACTCCTCGTAAAATCATCTGTCTGCGGGAACTGCTTCGGTTGGCAGCGGACTGGCATTCTCTGTTACTACACATTTCCTCTGATACAAAAAATATTGCAAAATGATTTCCCTGGCAGACAGAGTTGCGCGACTATTGACGATTCTGCAGGTTCCTTCCCTTATATCTAAATCAATGTGCCCGGGAGAGCTGCTCATTTCGCATCATTTACATAACTCTGTGAGCTGCGTCTACCCTGCAATTTGCATATTTTCTGCCCATTCCTTCTTGGTGTTTCATTTTCACTGTCACGTAGTGGGTGTATATATATATATATATATATATATATATATACTTAAAATAGAAGGTGAAAATGCAAAGCCACCAAACTTAATTAGTAGGCGCCTGGTGCTCCTGCATTTTTAACACTTTACAACAACTTTGTTCATTCTGTCTGTCTGTCTGTCCGTTAGCACGATAACTGCCGTAAAAATAACTTGATCAAAATCAAATTTTAGTATGTTGCTCAGGCGGTCAGTAGGACCTATGGGAATATAAATGAATAATATCACCCAATTAGATTTGGATTGAACCCGGGTTGAAAAAATGAAATACATTGAACCCTATGGGGCCTAATTTTTCAAACAATTTTTAAGCGAATTTAAAATTCACAAATTGCTTCGAAAATTTTAGGTAATATTCAAATTATTACATAAAATATATAAAAAAAATTTCAGCAAAATATACTCAGTAGTTTTTACATAAAAATTTAAATAATTATTACAGCTCTTATATGAAACGGTCACGTGACCATGATATGGAAAGATCACGTGACCCACTTTAAACTAAAATATGGCATCCATTTTGTCTTAAAATCGTGAATTTTAAAGTTATTTTTAATTCACATTTAGTGTTGTATCCGTCCTAAAACCCCTTATTTTTGCTTAAATTAAATTCTGTACATCAACATACTGAAACAACGCAATGACAATATATTTGAGTTTATATGATCATCCAAATTTGATTATTTCTACAACGAAGCCTATTTTTCATTTATGTAAAATGTAAACAGTAAAATATATAGGATGAGTTGTATAGGAATTGCTGTATTTTTTTAACGCGAAAGTATTTAGCTCATGGAGTCGCATAGCTGATATGAATGAAATATTCATTGATTTTACAGAGAGAAGGGCGATTTTTCCGATGAAGTTTTAAGCCTAGAATTTAATTACTTGTGCCTTCATGGTCTTAAGTTTTTAAATAAAATAAATTATTATAGTATAGTGATGAATGAAATGAATGGAAAAATGTTTGTGTGTGAATAAAATGCTGCTTTTATAGAGAGAACTAGAAGTGTTATTTCTTCTATGACGTCATTTGAAAGAATGTCAGTTGTTTTCGATGAAGTTTTCAAATATAATAAATTATTGTAGTATTATGATGATTTTAAAAGTATTACCGAGGAATGTATCGCATTTTAGGGATGTTTAAACCGGGCAATTTATATTTCAATGCCGTCATTTGAATGAAGTTCATTTTTTTCGATGAATGTTTAAGTTTTCAAATATAATACATTAATGTTGTATTGTGATGAGTTTTAAAAGATTACCGCGAAATATATTACATTTTAGAGATTTTTAAATAAAATTGCATTGAAGTTGGAAAGTGTTTCATAATCAATGTTTTAAGCATGATTGATCTTTCTTGTTTACTTCTTTTTAATATGCTTATAGACGTTAATTGCCATTATTGGTTAAATATTTAATTAATTGTTTCATTAATTAAACATTAATGAATTAAAAAAATTACTCCATTTTACTGCCGTGTTCACAGTTGGCTCAAACTTAAACTTACTTTATTCTTCTGATATATGTGTAATTATATTAAATCAATAAATTAAAGAAAGGAGAAAAAAATATATACTTAAACAGAAAAAAAATACAGGAAAGGCAGAAAAAAAGGAATTTTATGACCAACTGATATTAATAAAAGATTTATCTTTCCCTTTCTTTCTTTTAATCATATTTTTCAAAAACTCATGAAATATTTTGGAATGACAGCCCATTTATAGATAATTATTGAAAATTTGAGCACAATGTAAAAAAAAATCTGATGTGGGCAACACATGACTTTCCTTATATAATGTAATTAATTTACTACTTTTACAGTAAAAAAAAGTAGGTTTTTCTTATAGTAGATACTAATATTCTTTCCAAGATATTAAATTTTCGACAATTAGTCGTCATTTTTATCCATTTGGCGAGATTTTCGTTAATTTGGCAACATTTCAAAAAGTCGCCAAGTTGGCGACATTCCGCCAAATTCGTCGCCAAAATCTCGCCAAGCGTTATGCACTAAGAAATAAATTATTCTTACAGCAGATAAATGACTATTGGCGTTCAAACACAAAAGTATTACTAAAAGTATATTTTTTCATGGATGGAATGAGCTAGTTCCACGAGAATGATGTAACCCAATTTATCGCATGGTATTACATATTAAAAGTGAACATGTTTCTCAATAGGAATATTTTTTATATGACTTTTTGATAATTTTTTTTTAAAAATGAACAATATCTCGAGAACGGTTCATGTTAGCGTTCTAAAATTTATGTCAATCGTTTTCTAATGAAAAATTACATAAGAAATGTCTATTTGCGTAACTTTATTGGTGGTTTTGATTTTTTGACGATTTTTTCGAAATTTCATTCGAAAATTTAGGGGGGTTCTTAACATTCGATTGCATATAAAAGCTATAGGCTTCCAGTGTTTACGGATTGTGATTTTTGTACCAAATTTGGTTCGAATCGGTCCATTCGTTCGTCAGTTATCGTCTCCACAGACTCACTGACACACACACACACACACACACATACTTTCACACACACACACACACACACACACATACACACACACAGACATCACTTCAAAAATGTTTGATTCGTGATCAGGGATGCTTGAAACGTGCTCTCCCGTCGAAAACTCGAATTCGAATTTTCGACCCCGTCACAATACTTTCCTTATACATTATGTATATAAGGAAAGTAATATGAGAAGGTACAAAAAAAATATTCAACTTTTTGTAAAGACTTATGTCACATGAATTCGATTATCCCAGACTTACTCTGTTGTGTGTTAAGATACTTATGAGCTCATCGCCTCATATATAAACAGAAGTTGATTTGATTCACATAACTGATATTAAATTCAGTAAATGGGCCGATGTCTAGATGGAAGAGAACAGAATTTTTCTCTCATGCAGCAGAAATTTGCAAGTTATGCTTCGTCCTCAAAAATGTTTAAACGCTGTAAATTAGTTCATATACAAGTCACATTTTTTTCACCACAATACGAGCTGTAGACAAAATAGAGAGGGGGGGGGAAGCAAGTAAGTATATTCTTATTTTTCTATTCTGTATAAATCTTTTCAAATATCTGTATATTGAATTTATATGTTAATACTTTCCTTATATACATAATGTATAAGGAAAGTATTGTGACATTGTCGAAAATTCGAATTCGAGATTTCGACGAGAGAGCACGTTTCAAGCATCCCTGATCACGAATCAAGCATTTTTGAAGTGATGCCAGTGTGTGTGTGTGTGTGAAAGTATGTGTGTGTGTGTGTGTGTGCGTGTGTGTGTGTGTGTGTGTGTGTCAGTGAGTCTGTGGAGACGATAACTGACGAACGAATGGGCCGATTCGAACCAAATTTGGTACAAAAATCACAATCCGCAAATACGGGCAGACTATTGTTTTTATACGCAATTGAATGTTCAGAACTCCCCTAAATTTTCGAATGAAATTTTGAAAAAATCGTTAAAAAAACAAAACCATTAATAAAGTTACCCAAATAGACATTTCTTATGTAATTTTTCATTACAAAACGATTGACATAAATTTTAGAACGCTAACATGAACCATTCTTGAGATATTGTACATTTTTCAAAAAAATTATTAAAAAATTATATAAAATAAAAAAAAATATTTCCTATTGAGAAACATGCTCACTTTTCATATGTAATACTATGCGATAAATAGGGTGACATCATTCTCGTGAATCTAGCTCTTTCCATTCATGAAAAAAGATAATTTAAGTAATACTTTTGTATTTGAACGCCAATAGTCATTTATCTGCTGTAAGAATAACTTATTTCTTAGTGCATAACGCTTGGCGATATTTTGGCGACGAATTAGGCGGAATGTCGCCAACTTGGCGACTTTTTGAAATGTTGCCAAATTAGCGAAAATCTCGCCAAATGGATAAAAATGACGCTAAATCAATTAAAATGACGACTAATTGTCGAAAATTCAATATCTTGGAAGGAATATTAGTATCTACTATAAGAAAAACCTATTTTTTTACTGTAAAAGTAGTAAATTCATTACATTATATAAGGAAAGTCATGTGTTGCCCACATCAGATTTTTTCAAAAATTTTTACGTAGTCAATATTGAAGAGATTATTTTCCACCTATCTAACAGGCAGACACAGAGAAATAATTAAAATATATGTTGGATGGTTTTGAAAACTGTTTAAAATTTATAAATCAGTTCATATACAACAGTCAAATTTTTGTTCCAACCCCATACGTGCTGTACACATAGTAGAGGGGGGAAAATCAGGTAAGTGTATTCGCATTTTGCTATCCTATATAAATATTTTCAAATATCTGTATATTGGATTTATGTGCTATTTCAATACTTAATAAGTAGTCAATGTTGACGCAGACTTCCCCAAAAATGGCTCCCCAAACCCTTATCCCAGCACAGCATCACGCAAACCTTTCTACAGGATACCGAAGCAAAATACAGGGTGTTTATCAAATTATCGAACCCAGGAGAAATCTCAAAGATGATCCCGGCCCCCATGGAACCTGGAGGGGGTTTCGATGGTACGAACATCTCCCGGATCGAAAAAAGGAGGAATATCGGACCAATCAAGCGATCCCCGTATGTGATGAATGAACGGGTATCGCAAGGGCAGAGTATTTCTTAATGAAGCGTGTTATGCAGTATTTGCACTTAGCTGATGAGGGAAAGTGTGCTATGAAGAGCAGATGGTGCATATTCTTTTGATGATTATGATGTAAATGCTGAGATTGAAGGGTGCTGAGATTCGGTGCTGCACAGCGCTTTTAGGGTTGATGTCTTAATCTGTTGAGTATTGGGTAGCATATTGTGTGTACCAGAAATATTAGAATTTAGGGTGGTGAGTTATAAATGAAATCATTTTATGGGACAAAGGGATATATTGTGCAACTATTGTGTTTCATTTAATACCATATGCTGTATCGTATTATTATATAAATTACGTAATCCGTTGAGTGCAGGGAAATATTTTGGGGTGGATTGATTTAT
This sequence comes from Amaurobius ferox, assembly GCA_951213105.1. NCBI lineage: Eukaryota > Metazoa > Arthropoda > Arachnida > Araneae > Amaurobiidae > Amaurobius > Amaurobius ferox. The sequence continues at coordinate 89,746,085 of OX578154.1, forward strand.
GAATGAATCAGTGAGAAAAGTTAAATTTAGACAGTTGTATTTAACTTTCATTTTTGTGACTGTCTACAGGGTTACAAAAACTATATTATCTTATTTGATTAAAAATTGAGTTTAATTGCAGAAAATAACATGGGTACTTTTCTGATATTATATCCAATTATCCTTTATGATGCATCTCCGTTTCTTTTGGCAACTCACTTTAGAGTCTTCAGCTCCTCAAAATTCCAAAAGAAAACTTCAATATTTTAAGAACGGTTCATTCTAGAGTCAAGGAGCCGCCCATCGTATTCGATTTGTTGTCAAAATTTACACGAACAAGTATTCTTCCCGGCCGTCCAAACGGTTACCTTACACCTTTCTGGTTGGTCGGACGATCTGGATCTCAACAACAACTAACAAGTATTCTATTAATATATTTCTACACTTTTAGCCATTTATTACTTTCCGTATATACATATAATGTATAAGAAAGGTAGTGTGACGGGGTCGAAAATTCGAATTCGAGTTTTCGACGGGAGAGCACGTTTCAAGCATCCCTGATCACGAATCGAAAATTTTTGAGGTGATGTGTGTGTGTGTGTGTGTGTGTATGTGAAATTATGTGTGTGTGTGACAGAGAGTCAGTGAGGCTGTGGAGACGATATCTCATGAAAAAATGGAGCGATTCGAATGAAATTTGGTACAAAAATTACAATCCGTGAATACTGGAAGTCTATTGTTTTTAAACACAATCGAATGTTCAAAACTTCCCTAAATTTTCGAGTGAAAATTTGAAAGATTTATCAAAAAATCTAAACCTTTGATAACAATACGCAAATATATATTTTTTATGTAATTTTTCCTTAGAAAACGATTGACATTAACTTTAGAACGCTAGCATGGTTAAGCATGGAACGCTAGAACGCTAGCATAGTTCTCGAGATATTGCACGATTTTCAATTAAATTTATAAAAAAATCCCATAAATTAAAAAAAATATTAACTGTTGAGAAACATTTGTAAGGTACTTAAAGTTTTTAAGGTACTTAAAATGTACTTAAAGTCTGACTTCATCAGCAGAAAAACGAAGATTATAATCTACAAAAGTTTAATCAGACCCATTCTTAGCTACTCTGCTGAGACTTGGGCAATGACAGAAAGGGTTAAAGTTATCATTTCTGTTTTTGAGAGAAAAATCTTGAGAAGTAATTTTGGTGGCTTAAATTGTAACAACATCTGGAGAAGAACTAACTCTGAACTTTATAAGTCTTTTAATGAACCAGATATAGTCAATTACATCACGATTCAGAGAATTAAATGGGTGGGTCACCTGTGCAGGATGGCCGAAAGCCGTACAACAAAAAATATTTTTTCGGCCAGACCATTCGGCACCCGTAAAAGAGGAAGACCTAAACTCAGATGGCTTGACTGTGTGGAAAAGGACTTTAAAATTTTAAAAGTTTTGAACTAGAGGTCTTTGGCCAGGGATAGGGGAGCCTGGAGTTCTATACTGCGGAAGGCAAGGGCCCATCCTGGGCTGTCAGGCCACTGAAGAAGAAGAAGTTGAGAAACATGTTCACTTTTCATATGTAATATCATAAGATAAATTTGGTGACATCATTATCATGGATCTAGCTCGTTCCATTCACGAGAAAATCTACTTTGAGTAATACTTTGTATTTGAACGGCAATCTCCTGTAAGAATAACTTATTTCTCCGTCCATAACGCTTGGCGAGATTTTGGCAACGAGTTTGGCGGCTGGCCTGCAACTTAGCGACTTTTTTAAATGTTGCCAAATTAATGAAAATCTCGCCAAGTGGATAAAAATGACTCTAAATTAATGAGAATGACAACCAATTGACGAAATGTCAATATCTTGGAAAGAATATAAATATCCAGTATAAGAATAACCTATTTTCTTTTACTGTAAAAGCAGTAAATTCATTGCCTTATATAAGGAAAGTCATGTGCTTTCCACATCAGATGTTTTTAGATTTTCACGATATTTGCGGCCCATTTTGCAAAAAAAGGGGTCAGTTATATTTTTGGAATCATGTCAAAATCTAATCAGCATCGAAATAAACGTCAAAAGACTTAACTAATAAATGTTACGAAATTTCATTAAATAATTTTTTTAATGGTGAGTTCTTCAAAATAAAGAATCTTAAATACCTTGATAACAGTCCTCCTTGGAGTAATGGGATTGTCTTTATTCCATTCGTAGTAAATAAATATGCATAAAATAAGATTTTAATTGATACCTTTGAGAGCATATGTAGTCTTTTATTTTAGATCTTAACGATTTTCGCATTCCATTTTCTAAAAAGAGACAGGTTCTTTTCTCCCGATGCATACCAAAATCAAATCAGCAGCAGGATCACCCACAAGTGATTTACCTACTAAATTTTATGAAAATTGGTCAATTAGTTTTTCAGTTAGAGTCGATACATATGTTGCGCAGACAGACTCACAGACACACACACAGCCGGCACATATAAATTAGTGTTTTCGTCTTCAAGGTTGTACGAAACCTGTCGATCATTCGAAAACTCGATTTGCAAATTTTCGACACGATTCCAATACTTTCTTTATATATTATCATGCATTTTAGAAAAAGTGAAACTTATATACATATTAAAAAATGTGTTGTGGGCAACACATGACTTTCCTTATATAATGCAATGAATTAACTGCTTTTACAGTAAAAAGAAAATCTGATGTGGGCAACACGTGACTTTCCTTATATATGTAATGAATTTACTACTTTTACAGTAAAGTAAATAGGTTTTTCTTATAGTAGATACTAATATTCTTTCCAAGATATTGAATTTTCGACAATTAGTCGTCATTTTCATTGATTTAGCGTCATTTTTATCCATTTGACGAGATTTACATTAATTTGGCAACATTTAAAAAAGTCGCCAAGTTGGCGACATTCCACCAAATTCGTCGCCAAAATTTCGCCCAGCGTTATGGACGAAGATATAAGTTATTCTTGCAGCAGATAAATGACTATTCGCGTTCAAATACAAAAGAATTACTCAAAGTATCTTTTTCATGAATGGAACGAGCTAGATCCACGAGAATGATGTCATCCAATTTATCGCAAGGTATTACATATGCAAAGTGAACATGTTTCTCATTAGGAAATATATATTTTTTTTTATTTTATATGACTTTTTGATAATTTTTATGAAAAATGTGCAATATCTCGAGAACGGTTCATGTTAGCGTTCTGAAATTTACGTCAATCGTTTTCTAATGAAAAATTACATAAGAAATGTCTATTTTCGTAAATTTATTAGTGGTTTTGATTTTTTGACGATTTTTTCAAAATTTAATTCGAAAATTTAGGGGCGTTCCGATAATTCGATTGCGTATAAAAACAATAGACTTCTAGTGTTTACGGATTGTGATTTTTGTACCAAATTTGGTTTAAATCGGTACATTCGTTCGGCTGTTATCGTCTCCACAGACCCTCTGACACACACACACACTCACATACTTTCACACACCACACATACACACACACACACAGACATCACTTCAAAAATGTTTGATTCGTGATCAGGGATGCTTGAAACGTGCTCTCCCGTCGAAAACTCGAATTCGAATTTTCGACCCCGTCACAATACTTTCCTTATACATTATGTATATAAGGAAAGTAATAGGTTTTTCGTATAGTGGATACTTATATTCTTTCAAAGATGTTGAATTTTTGTTAATTAGTCGTCTTTTTCATTGATTTATCGTCATTTTTATCCATTTGGTGAGATTTTCGTTAATTTGGCAACATTTAAAAAGTCGCCGAGTTGACGACATTCCGCCAAATTTGGCACCCAATTCTCTCCATGTGTTAAGGACGGAGAAATAAGTTATTCTTATAGCAAATAAATGACTATTAGCGTTAAAATACAAAAGTATTACTCAAAGTATATTTTCTCATGAATGGAACGAACTAGATCCACGAGAATAATGTCACCAAATTTATCGCATGATATTACATATGAAAAGTGAATATGTTTCTCAACAGTTAATATATATTTTTTAATTTATAGGATTTTTTGATAAATTTATTTAAATATTGTGCTACATCTCAAAAACTGTTCATGCTAGCATTCTGAAGTTTATGTCAATCGTTTTCTAAGAAAAAATTACAGACGAAATGTCTATTTGCGTAACTTTATTAAAAGTTTTGATTTTTTGACGATTTTTTCAAAATTTCACTCAAAAATTTAGGGGGTTCTGAGCATTCGCATACGTATAAAATCAATATGTTTCCAGTATTCACGGATTGTGATTTTTGTACCAAATTTCATTCGAATCGCTCCATTCGTTCATGAGATATCGTCTCCACAGACTCAGACTCACTGACTCACACACACACACACAGACATCACCTAAAAATGTTTGATCCGTGATCAGGGATGCTTGAAAGTGCTCTCCCATCGAAAACTCGAATTCTAATTTTCCTCCCCGTCACAATACTTTCCTTATATATTATGTATATAAGGAAAGCACTAAATAATTATCAATACATTTATTTTTCAGAAAAAATTCAGAATTTTTCGGAAAATTCCTATCTGCTTCATTCACCATAATACGAAATTAGGTTTCTAGACACCGTTAATAACTCATATTCCTCTGCTTCGAGATTATAGCAATCAACCTCGTTCCCAGTTCACCCAAACTTCAATCCCATCATGCATTAGTGTTTCTGCTTCCTAGTTACGGACAGTGTCACCATAAAGCAGAACATAATAAGGTTAAATGTAGGGGTGAGTGCGAATTTGTGCACGACCGATGGCTTGACAAGTTTTTTGCGGCACCCTTGTGTGAAATAATTTAGAAAAAATATTCGCTATATGGGTCCCTAGTGGCTTCGCAGATGTGCTATGTGTGAAAAATTGCTGGATATGATGCAGAGGTGTGATTTTATTGAAAGCAAATGGGAGTTTTCCCATATTGAGTTTGATATGAAAGCTGCGATGTCTGCCTGACCCTCCAAATCTGAGTATATCGAGAGAAAATCATTTTACATTGATGTTATTTGTAATCAAAAGTAACATAGTCAAGAACCGCAATATTTTATTAATTTTGAAATATATCGCCCAAAACCTTGTTATAACCGATTGTTTGTTATATATGAGCTCATGAAAAGCGGTTTAATCTATTTTCCTGCATAATAAAGTCATAAGCATGCATTTTCTTTAATATTTTATGACAATGATTTTCCTAAAAAGTTACCATTTCATCATGGTTAGGCGAAGCTGAAGCGAAGAAGGTAACCTACGTTTATGCTTAATAACTGAGATGTTTATTTCATGGAAGTATTAAAAATCTGAAAACATTAAATCAAAATAATATTCAAAAAGTAGAATGCTATTTTAGTATGCAATAGTATTATTTTAGTATGCAATAATAGAATGCAAATTTTCAAGCTGGCGTACTTTTTTACTCCCTCAAACTATGACACCTTCCTTTCAAGCAATTTATATAAATTTATCGAAATTAAAAAGACGGTCAAATACCAGTAGTGTTCTAACTCTTGCTGAACCATCATAAGTAATGTCAAAAGCGCATTTGTTGGGACCAATATCAACCACAGCTTTATCCAAAGTATTACCTTTCAATTGATGAATACTGATATCATATGAAGAAAAAGCTCTGAAATTTCTTACGATTACATTTCTTGCTGCTTTGTGTTAAAGAGACTTTAGCTGATGTTATCGACATGATACCACCATAAACAGTTGGTCCAGTATAATAATAGAAATTCACCAAGACACAAAGAGGAAGGCCAAAAGAACGTCAATGCTTGATTGATTTTAACAAACTTTACTAGTGCAGTTGGTGATTTACGGCATCGTGTTGATCAAGATATTTTCCTGTTAAAATAGTTTCAATACTTAATTCACTTTGATGATAAGAGCTTGCAGTTCCATCCCAGTAACTCAACCTTAAAGCGTCGGTCGGTTGTCAGTACGAATATCAATGGATTGGTTTGAATCAAAGTCCTTTACAATGGCATTCAAACGAATTTACCCTGTAAGTTAGCACAGTGATGTTGGGAGGCCTGAAATAGAACCTTGTGCGATTAGTACGGATTCAGAGTTTTTCGGCTTATTTGACATCAATTTCAAATCAGGAGGCCGAAGATCATTCAGGATACTAACATGGGTAAAAATTGTAGCATGAAGATGCTAATCTGAGGTAGCAAAATGAGGTCAGTCAGGTTGTCAATTTGTACATCACTCCAACTTTAGCGGGAGGAGCATGTAGAATTAACTTCGACGATAAGAACTTGCAACTTTGTCCCTGTAGCAGAACGGTAGAGTGTCGGCTAGCCAGTACGAAAATCCGTGGATCGATTTCTTGTTGGGGAAGTAAGAGTCTTCACAATATGTTGAGTCAAAATTTAGGAGAACTAACCAATATTTGGCATCAGAGATATACGGAACTTTAAATCATGGTTAACAAACTAATCATTTGCTCTACCTTTAAAATATTTAAAAACTGTATTTACTTGAAACTATGTCATTTGTCTTGAGAATTTGTAAACAAATAATTAACTGGATTTTTTTATAATTATTTTTTTCTCCGTAGACTTAACATTACATGACCTCAGATATCTCAGGACATAGGTGGAATTTTTAAAATCCGTGTTTTGTGCTGGCCTAAAACTTGATTATTGCAAAATATGCATAAAATTTAATTTGAATCAGTTAAATTTTACTACATCAACGAAACTTTCACAAACAATCAAGTCTGGGTTGGCGTTAAGGATGTCGCTAAGATTCAGAACTTACACAGTTGAAATTATAATTTTAAATTTCGAAGTACTTTCTCTAACCATTCAAATTATAAAACATTATATTTAGGTGTGACTAAAAACATATTTCATCGAAAGCGCTACTATTAATCCGAGTTCCACTTAATCCTTCGTCATTCGGAAGAAAATCCTTTTTGCCTTAGTTTGCTTTTATTCACCTAAACCGGAGGGACATGAGACGAGAACTGACACGAGATAAGGGGTGGCATGAAATGAGGGGCACCATGAAAGGATGGTGACATATTCACAAGAGCTGCTGTTGATTCCCGAGCCCAATGATATCCTTACTTAGCGAGCACAATAGTAGTGGGGGCCAGAGTGTCAATCACACCCTCATGGAATAATTTCTAGTTTTCATAAATTAATCCTTATTCTTTAAAAGGGATTTAATAAACAAAAGGTTATCTTTTGTAAAAAAAAATCACCGATTTTGCTTATAAATGCCATTCGTGGGAACTTTTTGAGTGACACACGCTTTACGTTTCACCAAACACAACGAGCGCTTATGCGACTACAAGATTGACGTGCCAGTGGTTATGGCAAGTGCGACGAAATTAGGTAAATTTTTTCGAGACTCAAAACACAAGGCATTCGTTTAATAAAAAGTCCATGATCTTGAAGAAATTCCAAATTTCTGTATAACTCTGGCTCGACAATTGTCTCCCAATTGGCGAGTTGATTAAAACGCAGTGTTCTCCGCGTTTGGTGAAAGCCCAGAGTTCAGTTTTTGCGTAATCATGTAACTATCACCAGTTCAAACATGATTGAAATTGAATTGTCTAATATTTGATTGGTTCGAACAAGTTAAGATTGATAATGACGATCATATTACTTTCCTTATATACATAATGTATAAGGAAATTATTGTGACGGGGTCGAAAATTCGAATTCGAGTTTTCGACGGGAGAGCACGTTTCAAGTATCCCTGATCACGAGTCAAACATTTTTGAGGTGATGTCTGTGTGAAAGTATGTGTGTGTGTGTGTGTGTGTGTGTGTGTCAGTATGACTGTGGAGGCGATATCTCACGAACGAATGGAGCGATTTCAATGAAATTTGGTACAAAAATCACAATCCATGAATACTGGAAGTCTATTGTTTTTATACGTAATCGAATGTTCAGAACTGCCCTAAATTTTCGAGTAAAATTTTGAAAAAATCATCAAAAAATCAAAACCTTTAATAAAGTTCCGCAAATAGACATTTCTTATGTAATTTTTTCTTAGAAAACGATTGACATAAACTTTAAAACGCTAGCATGAACCGTTCTTGAGATATTGCACATTTTTCAAATAAATTTATCAAATAATCCCATTAATTAAAGAAAAATATTAATTAAGAAACATGTTCACATTTCATATGTAATATCATGCGATAAATTGGATGACATCATTCTCGTGGATCTAGCTCGTTCCATTCATGAGAAAAGATACTTTGAGTAATAATTTTTTATTTGAACACCAATAGTCATTTATCTGCCGTAAGAATAACTTATTTCTCCGTCCATAACGCTTGGCGAGCTTTTGCCGACGAATTTGACGGAATGTTTTCAACTTGGCGACTTTTTAAACGTTACCAAATCAAAGACAATCTCGCTAAATGGATAATAATGACGCAAAATCAATGAAAATGACGACTAATTGTCGAAAATTCAATATCTTGGAAAGAATATAAGTATCTACTATAAGAAAAACCTAATTTTGTTTATTGTAAAAGTTGTAAATTTATTGCATTATATAAGGAAAGTCATATGTTGCCCACATCAGATTTTTCTTTATTAGTTTCATTTTGTTTGCAAAATTTCTGCTTGAAAAGTGTATTCCTAATAATTCTTGAATAATGCCTTTATCGATCTTGCACATTTTATAGTTAAAGAATTTTAAAACAAGAATATAATTAAGCTGCTTTGCCATCATCAAAATGAGAAGAAACAAAATATATCGCAACGCTGCAAATAATATTTATGCACAAGCTCTAACCGCTATGGTCCCAGCATCCAATGAAAAAGTTGTCAGCTTAACGTAATGGGAATTAAGTTTCGTCATTCGTGATGTTACGGGTCAGAGTAAATTTTGAGAGGATTTACCAAAACATAAAATGTTTCCGCATTAATACATTTAAAAATTGTTTGTTTTATTTTGAAGTGGCTATATCCAGGTGTAAACAATTTGCGCAATGATTTTAAATTGTGCTCTGCACATGGGATCCAGTGACATCTAAGGAAATTTACTGACGTCGTTTGAGTAAGACTACAGTCGCGGTTAACAAGTTCGGTCCCTCTTGAAAGCCCGAGAACAAAATGCACACGTTCTTAATTCCCATCTCGTCACAAGCGTGGAATGTAGAATAAACGATGTAGTACGTTGGAATGTCGAATAAAATATTTATTTTGAAAATGGCTCCTGAAATTGATAGATGGCTCGAAGGTTACGTAAATGCGCTTTCCGAGGAAAAATATTCGCATCAACAAATAGTAAAGCGGTGTGAAAATCGAGGTTATTACATTTCGAAGAAATTTATTTTTAATATATTAAATTTGAAAGGGAGAAAGTGTCTAGCTTAAAGTCAAAATGAAAAAATGGCCGCAAAATCGCATCCTAAGACTGTTCGAACGCGGGTAAATATAAAAAAATTTAAGTCAGTGATCCTAAAAAACCAACCAAAGATCCTAATCCACCGACTCAAGGATCCATTGCATGGAAACTGGGAATATCTTCTGGCACTGTAAGTAAAATCATCCATAACGATTTGAAGTTAAAACATATGTTTAAATCTAAAGTTCATCTGCTTTTACCAAAGCATATTGTGGAAAGAAAAACAAATTGTAGAAAATTATATGAAAAACACCTAACTGCTGATAAATGGAAATTCGTGGTAACACTCGGTGAGGCATGGGTGTATTTAAGTGACTGTAATAAAAAAGAACAATTTTTTATTACTCAACTGACGAAAATGATCGCACGAAATGGCTTTGGCATTGTACAGAAAAGTTCCCAAAGGGATTCATGATAGGTGCAGGATTTTGTTACAACGGTAAATTTAAACTTAAAAAAAGTCCAAGTTTAATCTAAAATTAATTCACACTACTATCAGCAGAATATTTTAGAACCAATTTTTAAAGAAGACATTTCAACCATATATGGAAGGATCATCAATAAAGTTGAGTTTGTGGCGGAAAAGCGTCACCTGTCTCGAGCCACGACCGAACTCGGGACCTCGTGCTTACAAGACCGACATTACAATCACTGAGCAAAATCTAGCTTCTCCTCCGTTCTTATAATTCGGGTACAGGTTCCAAGCATCTTTAATCAGATGTCTTTGCTGCCGCACACTCCCTCACCTGATGAAGGCCCCGGTCTAATTTCGGCGAAGAGGGGGCTGCTGAGAAAACCCCCACGTGTCCCCCCGAAATGCAGTTGAGGGGCTGAAGTAGGCCGGGAGGCGTGTCGCCTCGGGCGTGACGGTCAGTCGTGGTCAACCAGGAAGGGAGTGTCAAGGCTTCGAACTCCGTGTGGTATGCCATCTCGTGTTGAGAGGTGAGATCGTTGGAGAGGAAGTTTTTTCGTGCTCGTATGTCCAGGGTAACCAATGTTGCGATTGGGAGTCGTCGGGCCCCGAACCAGGGACCTTTTGCTTACAAGACCGACATTATAATCACTGAGCAAAAGCTATCTTCTCCTCCGTTCTTATGATTCGGGTACAGGTTCCTAACATCTTTGATCAGATGTCTTTGCTGCCGCAAGTTTCATACGGACAAAGCCTCTAATCACACGTCTAAGTCAACTGCTGCATATTTATCAAAGAAAGAATCAGAAACAGGAATATAATATATACCATTTAATGACTGTACCTGCAAAATCAGCTGACGTTTCTCCGATGGACGTTTGCGCTTTTGGTTTGTTAAAACGAGCCTTAGTTTGTTAAAACAGCATCCACGAACACTGAACGGATTTTGGAAAACGACCCAAGAGGAGTGGGATAAAATTGACAGCACGGTGCTAAGAAAAAGTTTACTTTCATGGAAAATTCGAGCTAGAGCTACAGTCAGGAATCACGGCTATCAGATAGAAGAAAATCACCGCAAGAAATATTATTTATAAAACTCGTTTCCACAAAGTGCAAATGATCTTCTGCATGTTCATAAAATTAATTTTCCCTCGAAATATCAAATTAAAAAATTAATTCCGTTACGAGGAAGTAAAAATTAACAATAGCTTGCCAAACCACTCAATTATTTATTTTATGAATAACATTATCCAATATATCAAACTATTAACCATTATTTATAAAAATTCATAAACATTCATGAGCAATGCTGAGGACACCCAGTCACTCTGTATGCGACTTGCGTGAGGAGAACTGAGATAAGCTGCCATGAGAGTGGCTTTAAAGATTCATCCACGTGTTAAGTGTGCAATAACAGAGTTGCTATGTCAACAATGCTAACACTGGAGTTTAAAGAGGTTGAAATATGATAACGATATGTATTCAAAACGGCAGTAATATAAGCACGTTGTAATACATATAAGCATGGATATATGAATGTATTATTTGATGCATAAAGATCCTAACGTGACTGACTTTTGTCTTCCTGTACCAGTAAATATATTTAGTTTCGTTATTTTTACTTTCTATGCAATTCATGGTAATATATAGAGAAAGTATTGGAATCCTGCTGAAAATCGCAACTCAAGTTTTCGACGGATCTACGTATTTTGGGATCCCTAGATCACGAAAACACCACTTTTAGCGTGATGTCTGTGTGTGTCTGTGAGCATCTGTCTGTGTGCAATGTATGCATCCACATTAACTTGAAAACTAATTGACCAAATTTCTTAAAATTTGCTAGGTAAGTTCTTTGTGGGTGACCCTGGTGCTGATTACATTTTGGTACGATTCAATGTAAAAGAACCTGTCTCTTTTTATGAAATAGCCAGATAAAATTGCCTGTATCAAATCTAAATGAAAAACTAATTTACCAAATTTCGCAAAATTTGATTGATAAGTCACTTTGTGGGTTACTCTGGTGCTGATTAGATTTTGGTAGGATTCGCGAATGCAGAACCTGCTTTTTTTACGAAATTGGCCTCAAAAATCGTCACAATCAAAATTAAAAGACTACGTATTCTCAAATATATAAAATGCTTGCTTTTACGTAAGTTTTGACGATAAAAAGTAAGACTAGCTCCATTAATTTAGGATTAACAGTTCTCTAAATATTTTAATTTTTTTCACGTTTTCGCTACGCCACCTTTGAAAATAAGTCCAATTACCAAATGAAAACGAATATTGAATTAAAAGTGCAAATTCAGTGCCATTTAAAATAATTATGGTTGTTATTTTGTGAAATAAAACTGAAGTCAATAAATTATTGAAGAAATAAAGAGAAAGTGAATAATGAGTGTGCAGGGAAAGATATGTGCTGCATACATTAGATTTTTATTTAATGGAACGAGGTAGGTATGAGGTTGAATTAGGCATATGAAAAGTAAATATAGATGTCTATCAATCTGACATCCCTTTTTTATCTTATATTTTTAAGTACTTTGGTATTTTTAGTCTGTAGTATTCGCTACCTTAAGATGCGGGATTAATTAGTCTAGGTTCCACTCTAAAAAACTCAACAGGGATTTTTAATTCCTACCCAGATAGCCTAATTAGAGGTGTAAAGTAAATTAGACGGCCGAGAAAGATACACACAATTTAGATCAGGACTCAAAGAAGGTGACAACTACAGGGCAACCACCTTTACTCGAGTGGATATTCGGATCTGCAGATTCATCGTGTCCATTTGTCAAATAAACACGTTGATAGTTTTGGGCCGCATCAAAAACCGCATAAGGAACTACTGTATGCAATCCTCCCGCCTTAGACACTGGGTTATCCTGAGTTGTAGGTCGATTTATCTATAATTACTCGACAGATTTGGCGTAATTATCGACAGGAAAAAAAGGCAACTTGCCAACTTTTACCAAGTGTCGCCAATTTGGCCATATTTCAATATGTTTGAAATTTACTTTTAATTCCTTTGGATGCAATTATTGCTTCATAGAAATTATTAAATTGATGTATCTGATTCAATTTATAGCGGTTATTACTGTTAGTAAGACATAAATACTCAAAACATGCACAGTTGGAATAATTGAAGCAAACAGAAGTAAAATAAAAAAATCTGATGTGGACAGCCCATGACTTTCCCTGCAGACTCATCTGTATGCTCTCTTTATTTCTTCTATAATTCATTAAATTGAGTTTAATTGCACAAAATGACGGCCATAGTTATTTTAGATTACACTGAATTTGCACTTTTAATTCCATTTGCGTTGTCGTTTAATAACTGGACTTATTTTCAAAGGTGGCGTAGCGAAAATGCAAAAAAACTAAATTAACTCGAGAACGACTAGACCTAGAAAAATTGGGGGTTGGTAATAGGGGGTGATTTTAATATTTTCATCGTTAAACATTACGTATAAAAAATCTGATGTGGACTGCACATGATTTTCCCTGTAGACTTATATCCACGTTCTCTTTATTTTAATTAAATTTAATTCACATTTTCGTTCTCTTTTTGTAACTGAATTTATTTTCAGAGGTGTCGTAGAGAAAATACAAAAAAACTAAAATATCTCGAGAACGGCTAGTCCAAGTGCAATGAGGTTGATCTTATTCTTTTCTTCATTAAGAATTACGTATACAACAAGCATTTAATGGATATATTTAAGCATACGTAATTTTACTTTAGATTTTGACGATTTTTGCGGGTTATTTCGCAAAAAAAGGCAGTTTATTTTCTTCCGAAGCGTACTAAAATCTAATCAGCACCAGAATGACCGACAAGCGACTTATCTACCGAATTTTGTGAAATTCGGTCCATTAGTTTTTCAGCTAGAGTGGATACAGGCCATTTCGGCCAAAAAAGACGGGTTCTCTTATCGCAAATCGTATCCAAAACTAACCAGCACCAGATTCACCCACAAGTGACTTACCTAACAAATTTTATAAAATTCGGTTAATTAGTTTTTTAGTTAGAGTGGATACAAAATCTGCACAGACGGACAGACACACACACAGACGCCACGCTAAAAATGTTTTTTTCGTATTCTAGAGGTTTTGAAACGTGTAGATCCGTCGAAAACTCGAGTTGCGAGTTTCGGCATGGTTCCAATACTTTCCCTATACATGCATTTTCCCTGCAATACATTCCCTATGTATTGCAGGGAAAATAACAAGTATTTAATTGATATATTTGATCATACGTAGTATTTTACTTTAGATTTTGAAAACTTTTGATAGGCCATTTCGCAAGATATGGCAATTTATTTTTTTTCGAATCGTACCAAAATGTAATCAGCACCAGGGTAATCCACAAGTTATTTATCTACACATTTTTTTAAAATTTGATCTATTAGTTTTTCAGCTAGAATGCATACATACAAATTTTCAGGGCCATTTCTCAAAAGAGGCGGGTGCTTTTATCCCGAAACGAACAAAAAACTAGTCAGCACCAGCGTCACACACAAGTGACTGACTTACCCAATGTTATGAAATTTGGTCCATTAGTTTTTGAGTTAGAATGGAAATATATATTGCACAGAGAGACACCGACACGCAGCCAGACAGTCACATGCACAGTTGTCACTTTAAATATATTTGTTTCACGTTCCAGATGTCCCAAACCATGTATATCCGTCGAAAACTCGAGCTGCGATTTTCGGCATGATTCCAATCCTTTCCTCATACATAACCGTGCATTGCAGGGAAACTAAAAATCTGATATGGGCAGCACATGAATTCCGTTGCAGATTCAAATTAATTTTTATATTTCATTTTGCATTAAATTGAGTTTAATTGCAGAAAATAGCATGGATACCTTTCTGATATTACATGATCTTTGCCTTTTTAACGCATCTTCGTTCCATTTGGCGATTTAATTCACTTTACATTCTTCAGCTCCTCAAAATTCCAAAAAACTAAAATATCTCGAGAACGGTTCATCCTGCTGTCATGGGGTCAGCCTTATTAGCTCTATTGTCAAAACTTACCTGAAGAACACGTACTAAATTAATATCTTTCAACAATTATAGTCATTTATTTCAGATTTTCGCTATTAGCTTACCTATAAAACTATATCTTTGCGGGGCATTTTTGCAAAAAATATTCGATTATATTTTTTACGAATCATATGAAAATATAATATAAATCAAATATTTTAGATTTGCTGGCCATTTCGCAAAAAGGCAGATTAATTCTTTCCGAATCGAACCAAATCTTACCAGCACCATGTTATCGCACAAGGGACTTATCTACCAAATTGTGTGTAATGTGGTCATGTAGTTTGTCAGCTATGGCGAAAACATACAATTTTTGCGGGCCATTTAGCAAAAAACAGCTGGGTCCCTCTTCTCGAATCGTATTTAAATCTAATCAGCACCAAGGTAATCAGCGAGTAGCTTATCTAGCAAATTTTGTTAAATTTGGTCTATTAGTTTCTTAGCTAGAGCGGCTATATAAAATTTTTGCTGGTCATTTTTCAAAAAGGTCAGGTTCATTTATTCCGGATCATTCAAAAATCTAATCAACACCAGAGTCACCCATAAGTTACTTAACTATAAAATTTTATGAAATTTGGTTCATTAGTTTTTGAGTTAGAGTGGATACATATATTGCACAGACAGACACACACACAGACGTCACGCTATAAATAGTATTTTCGTATTGTTGAGGTCCCAAAACGTGTGTAAATCCGTCCAAAACTCGACTTGCGATTTTCGACATGATTCCAATACTTCCCCCATACATTACCATGTATTGCAGGGAAAGTAAAAACGGATATGAGGAAAGAGTTTCATTTAATTAATTTACATTTTTTCAAAATCATTTTGAAAAATAATTAGGTTTTCAAAAATCTGATAGGAAATGATTGATTCTTACAACAGCGCAAGTTAGTATCTATAAAAATACCATGGTCTTTTTAATATGAAATATTATATATAATTTGCAATTTGAAAAAACCATCTCATCCATATATCTTAAAAATTATTTAAAATTTAATTCAATACGAATAGAAGATAACTGATTTTCCTTTGGGTTTAAATACTACTTTAATTAATAATGATATCGATTGTTCTTTACTTGTAAAATTTTGGATAATCGATTAACGCTTGAAGAGCTAGCTCTTTATTGTTTGGCATTCAGGCAAGAACGAAGCAGGATTATGACAAAAACTTATCTGTTTTTAAATTTTATCTGTTTCATAATTAATTTTAACACATTTAGATGAATGTTTGATGTCTTTGCATGATTATAAGCATATATATCTAATTTAATGATACAGAATTCATTTTAAGTACAGCATAATGATAAATATATGCTAATTAACTGGTTTCGAAGGCAGAAAGCAGCCATCATCTACAGGACCAACAAGAATCTGGACCTCAATTATTCAAATAAGTTCTGCAACTGCTATAGATTAGAATACGTGACTGAAAATAGGAAAAAAAGTTATTATCGATGCGGGGAGAATTGAATAAGGGAAAACCAATGAGACAGGAAAGCGAGAGGCTGGAGACTACGAATGAACTATAAGGAATATAAATTTCATATAGATTAAAATAAAGAAAGAACAGGAAAAAGTAAATAATAAAATCTGATGTGAGCAGCACATGATTTTCCCTGCATACTCAAGTTCATATTTTCTTTATTTCTTTAATAATTCATTAGATTGAGTGTAATTGCACCAAATAACACTAAAACTGCATTTTTAATTCATTTTTTTTTAATTTGGTAATTGGGCATTTTTCCGAAAGCGGCGTAACAAAAATGCAAGAAATCTCAAATATCTTGAGAACGGTTGGTCCTAAAGTATAACAGAGTGTGTTACATTTGTTTCCTCGTAACAAATTGCGTATAAAACAAGAATTTAATTTATACATTTCAGCATACGTAATCTTTTTATATTTTTTTAGATTTTGGAGATTTTTTCGGGCCATTTCGTAAAAAAAGGCTGGTTGTCCTTTTTCGAATCGCACCAAAATCTAATTAGCACCAGAGTGTCCCACAAGAAACTTACTAAATTTTGTGAAATTCGGTCAATTAGTATTCTAACTAGAGTGGATACATGAAATTTTTGCGGACCATTTTTACGAATACTACCAAAAACTAATCAGTACCAGGGTGTCACTCAAGGGACTTACATACCAAATTTTATGAAATTCGGTCAATTAGTTTATTAGTTAGAGTGGATACATACATTTCACAGACAGACAGACACACACACAGACACACAGACACACACACAGACACACAGACACACACACAGACGTCAAATTAAAAATAGTTTTTTCGTATTCTAGAGGTCTCGAAACATGTAAATCCGTCGAAAACTCGAGTTGTGATTTTCGGTATGATTTCAATACTTCCCTATACATTACCATGTATTTCAGGAAAAGTAATAACAAGAACATTAAATTTCAAAGCCAATATAAATTACTGACTAGTGACTCTTACGATCGTGTTTTCTTTCCGTTAATAGTTTATTTTTTGCTATCTTTTCATTCCTGTGTGTTTTTTACAGTTTATTCTTAGTATCCTACCTCCAGCTTTCCTGCCTAACTGGTTTGCCTCTTCAATGATGGCAAGTTTTCTCTTACTATCATACATGTCTGCTAGTCTACTGCAGTTGCCTAACTCGAATAATTGACGTCGTGCAACTTGTTGTTTCTGAAGAAGAAAATTGCCGTCTTTCGAAACCGGTTGATCAGTATATATTTGTATTTATGCTGTATTTAAAGGTTTTATATTATTGAGCTTGTATCAGCAGTGCTTTGAGTGTTTTCTGAATGTATGCCTATTAATTTGTTTTTTTTTTGTTTTACGTACATATTTTTTTATATCTTGTATCTTTGGTGTTTTAACCCTCTAATTGTAATTAGCCTATTGTGTATCAGATAAATAAGTAAATAGGAAAGATCAATCATGCATAAAGCACTGATTATGAAACACTTCCCAACTGAATTTTATTTAAATATCTCTAAAATGCGATACATTCATCACTGACATATTTTAAATTATCACAGTACTGGAGTAATGTTTGAAAACGTAAAACTTTATAAAAAGTGAATTTATTCAAATGACATCATCGAAATATACATCGTCTGCATTTCTATGCAAAAGTTGTGAATATTTTATTTATACACTTTTATTTCAAACTCCAAATAATTTTGCGTGAAAAAAATTCAATTCTTATACAACTCATCTTACAATCACCTGTTTACATTCTGCATCCATTAAAATTAGGCTTCGTTGAAGGAATAATCAAGGTTTGATGATCATTTAAATTGAAAAATTTTGTAATTGCCTTGGTGCAAAATATAAATGCACAGAAAGTACTCAAAACTAAAGCGGTTTTAGGACAGATGCAACACTAAATATAAATTTAAAAGAACTTTAAAAATCACGATTTTGACACTGTGAAAAAAATGGATGTCATATTTTGTTTTGAAGCGGGTCACGTGATCTCTTCATATAATATGTTTATAGCTATTATTTTAATTTTTATTTAAAAAACTATCAATCATATGCTACTGAAATTTTTTATATATTTTTTATGGGATAATTTGAATGTTTCCTAAAATTTTCGTAGAAATTGAAAAATTTTGTAATTGCCTTGGTGCAAAATATAAATGCACAGAAAGTACTCAAAACTAAAGCGGTTTTAGGACAGATGCAACACTAAATATAAATTTAAAAGAACTTTAAAAATCACGATTTTGACACTGTGAAAAAAATGGATGTCATATTTTGTTTTGAAGCGGGTCACGTGATCTCTTCATATAATATGTTTATAGCTATTATTTTAATTTTTATTTAAAAAACTATCAATCATATGCTACTGAAATTTTTTATATATTTTTTATGGGATAATTTGAATGTTTCCTAAAATTTTCGTAGCAATTTGTGAATTTGAACTATGTTTAAAAAATATTTGAAGAATTATATCTGATAGGGTTCAATGTATTTCACTCTTTCAATCCGGGTTTAATCCAAAACTAATTGGGTGAGATTATTTATTTACATTCCCATATGTCCCACAGATCGACTCAACAACATACTAAAATTCTATTTTGATAGTCATTTTTACTGCAGTTATCGTGCGAACGGACAAACAGACAGACAGAATGACCAAAGTCATAAACACTTTTCAGCAATGTTGTAAAGTGTTAATTTAAAGACTCTTACTTCAATACTTTTTATGTTCAGCGTTTCTACTAAGTGCGTTTACCTACAGAAAACTTTGTTTTGAATTATCTCTACATTACACCAATTTAAATATTTCTTTAAATACGTGTGTTTCATTTGGAGAAAAAATAAACAAATATTTACCAAACGTCAGCCGTTTATTTTGTGAATAACAAGATCCAATATATCAAACCATTAACCATTGTTCATAAACAGTCATAAACATTCATGAGCAATGCTACAGAATCTCAGCCAATCTGTATGCGCCTCGCGTGAAGAGAGATCAGATAAGCTGCTTCGAGAGTGGCTTTAAAGATTCAGCCACGTGTAAGGTGTATGACAACAGAGTTGCTATGTCAACAATGCCAACACTGCGGCATGTAACTAGGTTGAAATATGATAGTAATATGTATGCAAAGCTGTAGCAAAATAATTTAATATGGATATATGTGTGCTTTAAGCAGCCCCGGTAGCATAGCCCCATGTTTATTTTACAAACATGTTTCTATTTTCCGTTAGGTACGGTGTTTTAAAAGACATAGAATTTTAAAATTAAAAAATTTGATGTGGGCAGCACATGACTTTCCTTATATAATGCAATGAATTTACTACTTTTACAGTTTAAAAAAATATTATTCTTATACTCTTTCCAAAATACTGAATTTTCTTCAATTAGTCGTCATTTTCATTGATTTAGCGTCATTTTTATCCATTTGGCGAGATTTTCGTTTATTTGGCAACATTAAAAAATGCTGCCAAGTTGGCGACATTCCGCCAAATTCGACGCCAAAATATGCCAAGCATTATGGACGGAGAAATAAGTTATTCTTACAGCAGATAAATGACTATTGGCGTTCAAATACAAAAGTATTACTCAAAGTATCTCTTCTCTTGAATTGAACAAGTTAGATCCATGAGAATAATGTTACCCAATATATCGCATGATATTAAATATGAAAAGTGAACATGTTTCTTAACAGTTAATATATTTTTTTAATTTATTGGATTTTTTCATAAATTTATTTGAAAAATGTACAATATCTCGAGAACGGTTCATGCTAGCGTTCTAAAGTTTATGTCAATCGTTTTCTAAGGATAAATTACATAAGAAATGTCTATTTGCGTAACTTTATTAAAGGTTTTGATTTTTTGATGACTTTTTCAAAATTTCATTCGAAAATTTAGGGGGGTTCTAAACATTCGATTGTGTTTTAAAACAATAGGCTTTCAGTATTCAAGGATTGTAATTTTTATACCAAATTTCATTTGTATCGCTCCTTTCGTTCGTGAGATATCGTCTCCACAGACTCACTAGCACATACACATACACACACACATACATCAACTCCAAAATGTTTGATTCGTGAACAGGGTTGCTTGAAACATGCTTTCACGTCGAAAACTCGAATTCGAATTTCCACCCCGTCACAATACTTTCCTTATACATTATGTATATAAGGAAATATAATAATTATAATTAAATGCGAAATTTTACAGAAAAGTAAATGTAACTAGTATTTAAGCCGGCCAAGAACAGAAAAACAAAACCTGTTATAAAATAAGATTGTAATTTTTTTTAATAAAATTTCATTTTGTTTAACATTGTATGGATTTTAGCGTTAAAAATAGTCATCTTAATAGAAACTCCTCTGAGTTAGTTTCTAATCCGTGGTTATACAATAAGTGTGCTAGGTTTTAGGTCTTTCGGATTACCAAAGGACTGGGTCTCTGGACTGTCTTGAAAAACCTTTTAACTTATCTCTCCCCATCTATCTATTCCTGACATGTCCTGTGGTAGATGCTCTATGTGTGCAAATATTTAGCATTATATATCATCAGAGGTAAGTAGCCAGGTTTATTTTAGGTGGCCTGGGAAATACTGTTTCCGAAAATTTCACATTTTCTCCGTACCTCCGGGGGCAATTTAAAATTCGGCTCCTTTATAGGTTCTGTACATAGGTTAATACTATAAGTGCGCAAATATTATGTGTCCTCTATGTCACCAGGTGGCTTCTGGAGGGTCTGGAAAGACAAACCATGCTAGACAATTATAATATAGATGTTCAACATTAAGTCTTTTTCGAACAAAAGTTATCAGTAAAATCACAAAAACGGAGTACAATTCAAGATCAATTCTTTGATAAAGCCTTGGTTGTGAGTTTATGATCTTCAATTTTTATTAGAGAGAATGCAAGTTTTTTTTTACTTGTTTTCGTGTTCTTTCTTGCACAATTTCATAATTAAAGGTAACAACATAAAATGTATCTCATATTTAACAGTAGATATTCGCTAGTACGGAGAGTGAATATTGCTTAAATATTAGGTGCTATGTTGATGATAAACTTACAAAGGAAACAGTCCAGTGAACTTCACATAAAAGAATAAAATATATTCAAAAATGTACAAAACATGAGTTTATTTAATTGAACATTAATTAATCATTCGATTAAAAACATCAAATATTCCCAATCGAATTTCTAAAAACAAATTCTCAAAAGTATATATGCAAAACATGAGTTTATTTGAATGAACAGTAACTAATCATTCGACTAAAAACAACAAATATTCCCAATCGAATTTCTAAAAGTAAATTCTCAAAAATATATATACAAAACATGAGTTTATTTGAATGGACAGTAATTAATCATTCGATTAAAACATCAAATATTCCCAATCGAATTTCTAAAAGTTAATTCTCAGAAATCTATATAAATAAAATTAAAATCTTATTTGTGTGGGTTTGTGAGTTTGTTTCATCATCATGGGAGAACTGCTGTATCGAATTTGATGGAATTTTGTGAGTAATTTATTTTTTTTACTAATAATTTAGTGGTTCATGTTCTTTCTATTTGTTTTATTTTAAATCTCATATCATCTCTTACGATATAATTCTTAAGATTTCAGAATTATAGTCTCCATCTTCTTTTGGGAGGGCGGATGAGGTGATATCCTTATCGGCCATTGTTGATATTTTTGCTTTCCCTGCAATACATAGTAATGTATAGGGAAAGAATTGGAATCATGCCGAAAATCGCAACTCGAGTTTTCGACGAATCCAAACGTTTCGAGACCTCTAGAATACGAAAAACTATTTTTAGCATGACGTCTGTGTGTATGTCTGTGTGTATGTTTGTCTGGGCAATGCGTGTATCCACTTTAACTCAAAAACTAAAGGACTGAATTTCACAAAATTCGGTAGACAAGTTGCATGTGGGTTACCCTGGTGCTGGTTAAATTTTGGAACGATTCGAAAAAAATTAACCTTCCTTTTCATGCAAAATGGCCCTCAAAAATCGTCAAAATCTAAAATAAAAGCTACGTATGCTCAAATATATCCAATAAATGTTTGTTTTATACGTAATGTTTAACGAAGAAAAGAATAAGACTAACTCTATTACACTAGGACTAGCCGTGCTCGAGATATTTTTGTTTTTTCGTATTTTCTCTACGCTACCTTTGAAAATAAGTCCAGTTACCAAATGAGAACGAAAATTGAATTAAAAGTTAATTAAATTTAATTAAAATAAAGAGAACTTGGATGTAAGTCTGCAGAGAAAGTCATGTGCTGCGCACATCAGATTTTTATGGTTGTTTTTGTAATGACTGATACCACAGGCTAGCAATTTTTCGCTTTGGGTGTTTTAACTCTATTTGAACCTGCCCTATCGCCGTTTTTATAGGCTATGTTAAGAATTTAATTATCTCTCCTTATTGATATAGATGGCGCTATGACGCCCTCTGATTTATGATAATTGTTTTGTTTTAGTTAGTGATTATGATCTGGTAAAGTTCGGAAGACAGAATGTCCACTCGGCTAATAATAAGTTTAGATAAATGTAAATTATGTAAATATGAATAAATGTTGTACACGTTTTAATGATTGTGAGAGTGCTTTAATGCCGCACTTACCCCAAGTTGGGATTGTTTCGCTACCCCCAAAAACAAATGAAGAATCGTGCGTGTTCTAATGAATCTATTTTATAGGTTGTTAAGAGTTCATACTATTCTTTTGACCTGAGGAAGGGGAATAAAATTAACTTCGAAACAATTGTCGTCACCTAACTGCTATATGCCTGCTTTCTTAACTAAATTTTGTAATTTATAGAAGATTAATACATATGATGTGTTAATACAGCGCATGACTTTCCCTACAGACTCAAATTCGTATTCACTTTATTTATTTTATAATTCATTATGTTGAGTTTAATAGCACAAAATAATATGAAAAATTATTTGAAATTACACTGAATTTGCAACTTTAATTCAATTTTCGTTTCCAATTGGCTACAGTATGTATTTTTAAAAGCGACGTGCAAAAAATACGAAAAACTAAAATATCTCGAAAAGGGTAAGACCTAAATTTATGGGGTTATTCTAATTTTCTTTAGTCAAGAACTATGTATAAAGCAAGCATTTAATTAATACATTTGATAATACACGTATTATTTAATTTCAGATTTTGACAATTTTTGAGGGCAACTTTGCAAAAATGACAGAGTTTTTTTTTCCCGAATCGTACCAAAACCCAATCAGCATTAAAGTATCCCTCGTGTGACTTATTTACCAAATTTCTTTACATTTGTCAATCAGTCTTTAAACTTGAGGGCATACATATGTTTTTGCGGGCCATTTCGTAAAGAAAAGCAGGTTCTTTTTTACTGAATCGTACCAAAATCTAATCAGCACTAGGGTTACCCGCAGGTAACTTCTACTAAATTTTATGAATTTTTGTTATTCTGTTTTTTAGCTAGAATGTATAAATACATTGCATAGACAGACACACAGACACACACATATACAGACGTCAAACTAATTTTATTGTCGTTTTCTAGAGTGCTCGACCCTTGTAGATTCGTCGAAAACTCGAGCTATGACTCGAGCTATAAAAATTTACAAATATTTAAGGACCTATAATTACTATTCGCAAACTCGCAAATGTCGTAATGAAAATGTGCGAAAAGGACTGGTATCCCATAGAAATACGTAAACTTGTAAAAAAAGCAAAGTCTTCCGCATTATAAAATGTGTCAGTCAAAAACATTATTGAGATGAAAACCTATTGCCACGTATATGAAACTTCATAAGCGAAACGTATAGAGAGGAAAAGTTCGTTACTAATTCCCCTTGGTGGAGGGGCGCCTACGCACCACGTCCACAAGACCCCCCAGGGTATTCCATGGCGAAGGGGAGAATATTTGCAGCTTCACTTTTATAGATGCTCCCCGAAGGGCGAAAGTCTGACTTGGCATCGACATGACAACATCCATACCCGCTGGCGGGGATTCGAACCCGCAACCCGGCAATCCAGCGATCAGACGGAAACGCATGCCCCTGACCGCTCGACCACCGGATCGGCAGAGGAAAAGTTGTGGGATATGTTTCAGGATAAAAATGTATTGAAAGAAACTGTGGTGATAAAACGGGAACAGAGTATATATTGTATCTCTATATGTCGTTATTAGGTGAATTTGCCAATTTATTACAAAATACACCCAATAATTTTCATATCTATAATTTTCACTGATGAAGTTTAATAAACTTGACGATATCAGTCTTTTCGAAATCATTTTTATGGCTGACACTTTTTGTGAAGCTGAAGAATTGGGCAAGTTTTTTCTTTGGATATAAAATTACCGGAGTTATTAATGTTTTTTATACCTTAAGTCATCTGATTAATTTCACATACTATATAATATAGTACAGAGAACGTAATATTTTTACGAAAATTTTCGAATTCGAGATTTTGATGGTAATTATGTTTTAGGACCTCCTGAACACGTTTAGACTAATTTTGTAGTGGTGTCCGTCTGTCTGTATGCTTGTGGTCGATTTCTTGTGTGCACAATAGCTGCCAGGAATATTAATGGCCTTTCACGAAATTTTATATGCGGCTTTGTTATCGAAAAATATAGAACTAGATAGAAGTTTTATTTATATTCGAGCGAAAACTTCGAAATTTATTTAAAACTTTATATTTTTTTAGCATGGCAGCATTAGACAAAATTTGATATAATCATGCATAAAAGGGTTTATTTCCCTGACAGCATTATTTTTCACAGTGACGTAAGATTTACGTCACACTGTGACTTTGGGACGTCACAGGACGTCGCAGTCCGTCTCGGCAATGTCATATTGAGGTCACAGCGAAGTCATTTTGGCCATTTTCATGGTCGTTTGTGACGTCGCATATTAACTTGTTTGTGACGTCACATTGTAGTTGCCATTTTAATGTCGTCACGTTGTTACGTGTTAATTAAATTGTGTAAACGTCACATAATATAGTCACAATGAAGTTACAAAGTTACTAATACGTAACGTCGCATAGGAGTCCAAAATATGATGTCACATTGTGACTCAGGTGTCACGTGACTACAACGTCACTGTCACATATGTGACGATCTTTGCTGTGAGGGTTATGGCTCAATTATAAGGAGATTTAATAGTTTTAATCATTGTTGTGAAAAATAGCCACGATATTTTTTTTTGGTTCGTGACGTCACGTCAGTACCCTCAGGGGACATATTACCAGCCCACCGGGTGTCAATAATGGTATCAATCGAAATAGTACTTTATCAAGCCATATAAAGTGAAGGGAAACACGCTATCATATGGACTCTTGATACCGATTTTTCAAAAAATTGCTCGTAAAATTTGAAAAAAAAAAAAAAATGAATTCTGTATGAGGAAGTCGATTTGAGCTACACTTCAATTCATGACTTTTTTGGCAAATTTTTGGCAAATTTTTATAATATCTGTTGTTTTTTACCGATTATTTAGACAGCATAAAAATGGTTCAGGTATATATATATTTTCCCACTATTTAAACTCTTCATTTTGTAGATTTGTTTACAAAATGGACCATGATGTTTTGTTGGAGACCAGCATGTTTCAATGAAAATCTATCTGGTAAGATGACTGAGTATAATAAGTATTGATATTTTCCTAATGTTTCATCCATTGATTCAAATATTTGAATATAATTTTTTTGAAAAACTAACATTATTCAGAATGATTTAATTAAATTAAAGACGAAACATTTGATTCTGAAAAGTCATTAAATAGACATGCTATTGATGTACAAATGTTTTTGCAAAAGGCCAGCGCGCTTTCGGGCGTCAACACACCCTTCCTTAGTGGCGTTAAGTGAAATCGCACTGACATTCCAAATATTATTCACATCGGCCGGAAAAATTTGCATATTACAAAATAGCATCATTATAACAAACCTGATACGAATTAGAAAATTAAATAAAAGGCAATTATACTGCAAAATTAAAAAGGATAAAATTATATATCAAGTGTGGCATGTTTACATACAATAATTTCAGAATTTAAAAGTTCTAGCAGAGATATGATTTTAAAGTTTTAACGCGCACGGAATCGAGAACGAGTCGTCAAGCATAACTCAAAACCTCAACAGGATCAAAATTACAGATCTCAACACGGTATAAATAAATAAACATAGATTCATACATTAAAATGGAGCGTGGATTACTGAAATTACTCAAAAGGGAAGTTTTTTCGAAAATCGGCTGAAAATTATCTTTGACAACAAGTTGGGCAAGAGCAGTCGATTATTTTTGATTTTTATCGTCTCGGGCATGTTCAGCTAAACGTATGCCTACCGTACGTTTAGTGCTACCTATATAAAATTTAAAATCATGATCAGGAGAAAGAGGGAGTACCATATATACCCCAGCTTGACTTTTAAAGTTTCCCCTATCCCTATATTTATCAGTGCGAATGCGATTAAACATTCGTTACTAATTCCCCCGTGGTGAAGGGGCGCCTACGCACAACGTCCACAAGACCCCCCCCCCATGAACCCCCAGGGTGTCCCATGACGAAGGGGAAGAGATTTGCAGCTACACTTCTAGAGAAGCCCCCCAAAGGGTGAAAGTCTGACTTGGCTTTGACATGACAACATACATGCCCGCTGGCAGGATTCGAACCCGCAAACCGGCAATCCAGCGATCAGACGGAAACGCATGCCCCTGATCGCTGGACCACCGGATCGGCGCGATTAAACATAGTGATCACAATCAAGTGAGGAGGTCTAAATTTAAATTCTGTGCAAAAACGGATAAAGGCATGAAACATTTTTGTGTGATACGGAAAACTGCCTTTGAACGGCGTGCTGTCGTTCATAGAATTGAGTTTTGAATTGGGCTGAATAAATTTTCGGAGAATTTGAGAATGTTTTTTATAAACAAGTTCAAAAGAGTAAGCAGCATCCTGGCCTTGTTTAAAGATAAAGTCAATTTCGTTATTTAAAGATGAAATGGAGGAACAGGCATTGAAAACACGATTAAAGTATGCGTTAAAAGAAACTTTTTAGGGGGATGAAAATAATTAGCAGGACTACAGGTGTTAGTGAAGTTAGATTTACGGTAGATAGAAGTTTGGAAAAACGAAAGGATTACGAGAAACTAGAACATCCAAAAACGGCAAAGAAAGATTAAATTCGTGCTCAACAGTAAAATTAATGGAAGGGTAATAATCTTTAACGATATCTAAAAGATTGAGGAAGTCACTCAAATTGTGATCCAAAATGACAAATCATCGTCAACATAACGGCACCATAGGATAGGTTTAAGGGTACAAAATGGCATAATCTCATCCTCGAGTTCCTGCAGCACAGCTTCAGCAAAAATACCAGACAAGGGGCTACCCATAGGGTCGCCCGAAGTCTGTAAATAAACAGAAACCGCAGAAACCAAAATAATCGGTATCAGCTATAATGTTTAATGCAGAGGTTATTGCGTCGATAGAGGGAATACTGCAATTTTGTTTTAAACGCCATTTGGCAATAATATCTATAGCATTAATAATAGGAACGCTGGGAAATAACGAAACAACATCGAAAATATGGAGATTACAATTAGGAACAAATTTTGGACTGAACAGAGTATTAATGAACTGTTCGGTGGAAGTAATAGTATAATAATTATTATTAAAAAATGGTTAAGGAAGGTTGCCAAAGTCTTTTTCAAAAAGTAGGTCCGACCATTGCATTTAGAAACTATAGGCCGTATAGGGTTGTTGACTTTATGTAATTTAATCTGACAAAATAGTTGAGGAAATTAGTAGGAAATGAGAAAGAAAGCCGATGTAATGTTGGGAGAAAGTGCTCTGTTCAATGAAAATGTGTTCTTGATTGTTCCCTCAATAGCTTCGATATTGTTTTGTTATTTCCCAGCGTTCCTATTAATAAAGCCATTGATATTATTGCCAAAAGGCTTTTAAAAAAATTCAGTATTTCCTCTATCGACGCAATAATCTCTGCATTAAACATTGTGGTGGATACCAATTATTTTGAATTTCTCGATGTTTATTTACAGACTTCGGGCGCCGCAATAGGTAGCCTCTTGTCTGGTATTTTTGCTGAAGCTTTGCTGCAGAAACTCGAGAACGAGATTACGCCATTTTTGGCCCATAAACTTATCCTATGGTGCCGTTATGTTGACGATGTTTTTGTCATTTGGGAACGTAGTTTGAGTGACCTCCTCAATCTTTTGGATATCGTTAACGAGTGTTACTCTTCCAGTAATTTTACTGTTGAGCACGAATCTAATCTTTCTTTACCATTTTTGGATGTTCTAGTTTCTCGTAATCCTTTCGGTCTCCAAATTTTCATCTATCGCAAATTCACCTTCACTAACACTTTTATTCCTGCTAATCCTTTTTATCCCATCTCGTCTAAAAAAGTTTCTTTTAACGCATACTTTAATCGTGCTTTTAATGTATGTTCCTCAATTTTATCATTAAATAACGTTATTGACTTTATCTTTAAACCAGGTCAGGATGCTGCTTATTCTTTTGAATTTGTTTATAAAAAAAATTCTCAAATTCGCCGAAAATTTAATCAACCTAATTCAAATCTCAATTCTATTAACGCCATTCAGAGGTAGTTTTCCGTGTCACCCAAAAAATTTGTCGTCCTCTTATCCAATTTTGCACCGAATTTAAATTTAGACCTGCTCTGTGATCACTATGTTTAATCGCTTTCGCACTGATAAGGGATAGTGAAAACTTTAAAAGTCAAGCTGGGCTATTCTATGTGGTACCCCTTCTTTCTCCTGATAATGGTTTTAAATTTTATATAGGTAGCACTAAACGTACGCTAGGCATACGTTTGGTTGAACATGTCCGAGAATCTGAAAATCAAAAATAATCTACTGCCCTTGCCCAACTTGTTGTCAAAGGAAATTTTTAATCCCTTTTCGAACAAACTTTCCTTTTGATTAACTATGGTAATCCACGCTCCATTTTAATGTATGAATCCATGTTTATTTATTTATACCGTGCTGAGATCTGTAATTTCGATCCTGTTCAGGTTTTAAATTATGCTTTGGCGACTTGCTCTCGATTCCATGCACGTTAAACCTTTAAAATCCTACCTCTGATAAAACTTTCAAATTTTGAAATTATTGTATATATACATGCCATACTTGATATATAATTTCATCCTTTTTTAATTTTGCAGCATATTTCCCTTTCATTTAATTTTCTTGCTCATGGTTTATGTTGAAGCCTTATCATGTTTGTTAAAATGATGCAATTTTGTAATATGCAAATTTTGCCTGCCGATGTGGATGATATTTAAGCATGTCTGTGCGATTTCAATTGACGCCACTGAGGAAAGGTGTGTTGACGCCCGAAAGCGCTCTGACCTTTTTAAAAAATATTTGTACGTCAATAGGATGTCTGTTAATTGACATTTTGGAATCAAATGTTTCGTCTTTAATTTAATTAAATCATTTAAAATCTTGATGTGTTACCACTCTATGTATCATTTAGAATATTATTGAAATTTGCACATATATTTTCAGGAGAAACGCCGGGCGTATCTGCCAGTAATATATGCATGCTGTAAACCAATATATTATACACTTCAAAGTCGAAGCTATGGGTTGCAGTAACGATGGGTATTAACAATGTTGCCGTGCCAACCCGGAGACAATACCAAAGCGACACAACGTCTGTAAGAGGACTATAACAATGCGCTTCATTCATCCTGCTATGAATTCGCACAAAACTGAAGCATGCAGGGATAGAATATAGGGATAATAGTTGATGAATGGTATCGAAGCGGACTGTAGAGTGGCTAAACATGAATAGTTGCAAAACATTGATTTCTACATAGTAATGAGTGAAGTAGAACATATATTACAACAAGTTAATTTGTTCTTAAAATTCGGAATTTATAAATATTTATCGGTTGGAAAGTCCGATTGTAAGATTCAAAGGGTTTCTAGGATAGTCATTAAGGACCTTTGTAAATGAATATCATTGTAGGTAAAGGAAAGTCAATGAGTGTACATGTTAGGTATATTTACAGTGAAAAGGTCATGCCAATTAAATAAAAGATTGCAGCGCCCCTAACTGCGAATTAAAAAATCTGATGTGTACAGCACATGACTTTCTCTGCAGACTTAAATTCATATTTACTTTATTTATTTAATAATTCATTAGATTGAGTTTAATTGCACCAAATAACACCAAATTTGCCTTTTTACTTAAATTTTTGTTTTTATTTAGTAATTGGAAATTTTTCCGACAGCGGCGTAACAAAAATGCAAGAAATCTCAAATATCTCGAGAACGGTTAGTCCTAAAGTATAATGGAGTGTGTTATATTCTTTTCCTCGTTAAAAGTTGCGTATAAAACAAGAAGTTAATTCATACTTTTCAGCAAACGTAGTCTTTTTTTTTATATTTTTGCGGAACATTTCGTAAAAAAGGCAGGTTTTTATTTTCCGAATCGTACCAAAATCGAATCAGCACCAGAGTGTCCCACAAGTAACTTATCTCACGAATATTGTGAAATGTGGTCAATCAGTATTTTAGTTACGGTGGATAAATGAAATTTTTGCAAGGCATTTCATAAAAAGGGCGGGTTCTTCTTTCCCGAATATTACCAAAATCTAATAAGCACTAGATCATCCTACCAGTAACTTATCTACCAAATTTTGTAAAATTTGGTCAATTAGTATTTTAGCTAGAGTGGATACATGACATTTTTACAGGCCATTTTGCAAAAAAAGACGGGTTCTGTTTCTACGAATTCTACCAAAAACTATTCAGCAACAGGGCCTCACCCAAGTGACTTACATACCAAATTTTATGAAATTCGGTCCATTAGTTTTATAGTTAGAGTGGATACATACATTGCACAGACACACACACAGACGTCACGCTAAGAAAAGTTTTTTCGTATTCTAGAGGTCTCGAAACGTGTAGATCCGTCGAAAACTCGAGTTGCCATTTTCGACATGATTCCAATACTTTCCCTATATATTACCATGTATTGCAGGGAAAGTAAAAATCTGATGTGGGCAGCACAAGACTTTCCCTGCAGACTTATATCCACGTTCTCTTTATTTCAATTAAATTTATTCCCTTTTAATTCAATTTTCGTTCTCATTCGGTAACTGGACTTATTTTCAAAGTTGGCGTAGAGAAAATACGAAAAACTAAAATATCTCGAGAACGGCTAGTCCTAGTGTAATGGGGTTGGTCTTATTCTTTTCTTCGCTAAAAAATACGTACTAAACAAGCATTTAATGGATATATTTGAGCATACGTAGTTCTTTAGTTTAAATTTTGATGAGTTTTGCGGCCCATTTTGCAAAAAAAGGCAGGTTATTTTTTTCCGAAGCATACCAAAATATAATCAGCACCAGGGTGATCCACAAATGACTCATCTGCCGAATGTTGTGAAATTCGGTCCATTAGTTTTTCAGTTAGAGTGGATACAAGCTTTCGCGGACCATTTCGCAAAAATAGGCGGTTTCTTTTATCCCGAATCGTACCCAAAACTAATCAGCACCAGACTCGCTTACAAGTGACTTACCTACCAAATTTTGTGTAATTCGGTCCATTAGTATTTTAGTTAGAGTGGATACAAAATCTGCACAGTCAGACAGACAGACAGACACACACACACACACACACCGACGTCACGCTAAGAATGGTTTTTTCGTATTCTAGAGGTCTCGAAACGTGTAGATTCGTCGAAAACTCGAGTTGCGATTTTCGACATGATTCCAATACTTTCCCTATACCTTACCATGTATTGCAGGGAAAGTAAAAATCTGATGTGGGCAGTACATGACTTTCACTGCAGTCTTATATCCACATTTTCTTTATTTTAATTAAATTTATTTCATTTTTAATTCAATTTTCTTTCTCATTCGGTAACGGACTAATTTTCAAAGCTGGCGTAGTCAAATTAGGAAAAACTAGAATATCTCGAGAACGGCTAGACCTAGTGTAATGGGGTAGGTCTTATTCTTTTCTTCGTTAAAAATTGCGTATTAAACGAGCATTTAATGGATATATTTGAGCATACGTAGTTCTTCAGTT
Source organism: Amaurobius ferox (assembly GCA_951213105.1). NCBI lineage: Eukaryota > Metazoa > Arthropoda > Arachnida > Araneae > Amaurobiidae > Amaurobius > Amaurobius ferox. The sequence continues at coordinate 89,778,499 of OX578154.1, forward strand.
TCGATTTTGACGATTTTTGCGGGCCATTTTGCAAAAAAAGGCGGGTTATTTTTTTCCGAATCATATCAAAATCTAACCAGCACCAGGGTGACCCACAAGTGACTGATTTACTGAATTTTGTGAAATTCGGTCCATTTGTTTTTTAGTTAGAATGGATACAAACTTTTGCGAGCCATTTCGCAAAAAAAGGCGGGTTCTTTTATCCCGAATCGTACCCAAAACTAATCAGCACCAGACTCGCCCACAAGTGACTTACCAAATGTTGTGAAATTCGGTCCATTAGTTTTTTAATTAGAGTGGATACAAAATCTGCACGGACAGACAGACAGACACACAGACAGACACACAGACAGACAAACACACAGACACACACACAGACGTCACGCTAAAAATAGTTTTTCGTATTCTAGAGGTCTCGAAACGTGTAGATCCGTCGAAAACTCGAGTTGCGGTATTCGGCATGATTCCAATACTTTCCCTATACATTACCATGTATTTCAGGGAAAGTAAAAAATTGGGAAAACTTACTCGGCAACAAAGTGAGATAGATGAATATAGCCATTTTTTAAAATCTGTATAGCAGAGATTATTTAGAATAGATTATTAACTAAGCCTTCGCAGCTAATCCTAATTAACCCAAACAAATGCGTGTTTCATATATATATATATATATATATATATATATATGTGTGTGTGTGTGTGTGTGTGTGTGTGTGTGTGTGTGTGTGTGTGTAATAATGGAAGATGGACTGAAATGTATATGTGTTATGAAAAAGACTGTACATCAAGCTGCTGAAAATTTTAAAAAGAACATGAAAGTAAACATTATAAAAAATCTAATGTGGGCAGCACATGACTTTCACTACAGACTTATATTCACGTTCTCTTTATTTTAATTACATTTATTTCACTTTTAATTCAATTTTCGTTCTCATTCGGTAACCGGACTTATTTTCAAAGGTGGCATAGAGAAAATACGAAAACTAAAATATCTCGAGAACGGCTATCCCTAGTGTAATGGGCGTGGTCTTATTCTTTTCGTCGTTAAAAATTACGTATTAAACGAACATTTAATGGATATATTTGAGTATACCTAGTTCGTTAGTTTAGATTTTGACGATTTTTGTGGGCCATTTTGCAAAAAAAAGCAGGTTAGTGTTTTTCGAATCGTACCAAAATCTAATCAGCACCAGGGTAACTCACAAGTGACTCATCTACCGAATTTTGTGAAATTCGGTAAATTAGTTTTTCAGTTAGAGTGGATACAAGCTTTTGCGGGCCATTTCTAAAAAAAAGGCGGGTTCTTTTATCCCGAATCGTACCCAAAACTAATCAGCACCAGATTCGCCCACTTACCTACCAAATATTATGAAATTCGGTTAATTACGTTTTTAGTTAGAATGGATACAAAATCTGCACATACAGACACACAGACAGACAGACACACAGACAGACCGATACACAGACACACACACAAACGTCACGCTAAAAATAGTTTTTTCGTATTCTAGAGGTCTCGAAACGTGTAGATCCGTCGAAAACTCGAGTTGTGATTTTCGGCATGATTCCAATACTTTCCCTATACATTACCATGTATTGCAGGGAAAGTAATAAAACAGGTACTAAATTGGTATTAAAATATCCCTCTTTCCCTGTTCCATGTATAAGTTGAGGTATGGAATAAGATATACATGGGGTAAAGAAGGATGAAAAAAATTTAACTACACATTTAGATGAAACTATTTTTATAAATCATATATGTATTGCAGGTACTTAAGGTACTAATCCCCTTGTTCCTGCATAAACTTACATGGTGTAAATGCAAGATTGTGTATAAGATGAAAAGTTGCGAAACAAAAACATTGTTTTGCACGATGTTCTAGGCCTTTTCTAGCTCCCAAAAATAATTTGAAATTGAATAAATTCAATAAAGTGGAAAGCTGTTCCGAAACCGTGTACGTTATCAAGGGTCATACATGTTTCGTTAATGCGGATTCTACGCTTCTGTGTGCATTACTGTAAATTGTATTACAAAAATAATGCACATGGCCCGACGTAGAAGAAAATATAAATTGGATCAGATATACAAGAAATCAAATATAATAATCAAATATACCATCGTGTGCCTAAGTTTTTATAGGAGAATACAATGTAATGAAAAGGTATAAGAATATAATCATATAAAAATATAATAATATTAATGTATTTACACCTTGTGCTGCTTAACTATGTAGATTACATGATACTGACTAAGCATTTTAACTCAAAACAGGTTACAGTTAATTCTATATACTAAGATTTCAACTGTTGGAAGTGAAACATGGAGATGAAAAATTATTTAAAATTGTTTGAGAATGATCTGTCAATATGTTGCTGTAATTGTAGCAAGATGTTGAATTTAGGATTAAATTGTGTTTTAATAAATGAAAAATTATGGTTTAGCGGGTAGGTATTTTGGATAGTGGTGTTTATGAATTTAAAAATATGTTCTTTGTAGTAACATGGTGTACTTGACATTTTTATTCTTAATAACAGGTTATTAATAATATTTTTATATACTGATTTTGAAAGAGTGGATGAATAGTGTTGAAGATTATTTACTTTGAAGTTATAAGTTTCTGTATTGTCGTAAATTTTAAATTTTAATGTGTCTGCATATTGAATTATTATACTAACGTCTAGATAATTGATCCAGTTTGATCTATATACATTTTCAATTAGTTGTAGATTAGGAGAATAAAAATTTAAGTTTAATATAGGTGCTTCATTAGTAATTCCAATAATAATTAAATCATCAATAAATATGTACATGATACGACTGTTGATTGAATGGGTACTGAATTTCGTAAAAATGCAGATAAAGGTTGGCCAGTATATATATATATATATATATATATATATATATATATATATATATATATATATATATATATATATATATTTTCAAAAAGAAAAGAGGTATGGATGGAAACAACTGATGGCAATATACATACTGGATTGTCACAGGTAAAGCGTGTGATAACTGATACGGGACCTCTTGAATAGGGTCTATTGTATAATACGTTATGGAAGATTTGCATCGTCTTGTATGAAACAATATTGGATGTACATCTGCATGTAATATGCTATTGATTGTCATTCAGGTATATGGTTTTAGAAATAGACTTTGTTATTATTGTTCTATTATGTGTCAATATTTAAAGTCTTCTTTAAGTAGAAGCTAAGTAATTTTGATAATTTATACTTGTGAACATGTTTCAAACTTTATTCAAACACTTTTTAAATATATTTCAAACATTTACTGTTGATGAATTTCGATAGGGCTGGATCTCGACAATTATATCTTATATTTGTTTGTGTATGTTGTCTATTTACATCTTACAATTTGATACATTCGTATTCTTTTTTGCAATATACCGGCTCTCCGGGAGTGTTGTCGCGACGCAAAGCATGCTTAACCGGGGTGAGGGGGGTCACAACTCCCCCCGGCCATATTTTGGTATATTGTTTCCATCCATACCTCTTTTCTTTTTGAAAATATTTTAATCCTCTTTTTAGTGCAGCTTTGCGCCTTTTAAGTGTGATTTCAGATGATTTTGTAATGTTGTATATCACGGTGTTTTCATATTATATATATATATATATATATATATATATATAACTCAATAATTAGAAAAAGAAAAAAGAAGAATGACATTGTATCAAAATTTCGCCGGGGGGGATTGTGACCCCCACTTCCCGGTTTAGCCAGCTTTATGTCATGACGACACTCCCGGAAGCGGATACAATGTCGCCAACCAAGTACATATACTAATACTTTAAATGTAAAAAAGAAAAAAGTTGAAAAACCTATACATTCCCTAACCTATACAAAGACTACGCGTTTTACTACATATAAACAGAAACACAAAATACTACAAAAATGACCCACATCCAATACCAATATATCAAGAAAAACAAGCCACGCATACACCTCACCGAAATGTAAAAGACTCTTACTTTGTACCTAATGATCTCCCTCAAACAGTCAACCATGACCTTCACAATGCAGCCGCTGTCCAATACTATCTCAGACAGAAAGCACTCTTCCACTCAAATACAAGTCGTAACATTCGGTTACGGTTATGCCGTAAAATTTACACGATATATCACAGAGAAAACGTAGAGGGTAACCCATTACGATTGCTTCTTCTAGATAATTCAGATCACTTATATAACGATTTTCAACACTGCTATTTAAACGTTTGCTTCTTGTTAAAAAATTTATGATAATGTTCCTAAAAACATTTCTATGCAAACAAGAATGCCAATTAATAATGTAATTTATTTTAAAATTAAATGCTTTTCTTTTATCATATAATTTAAAACCTAAATTTCGGTGAGGTGTATGCGTGGCTTGTTTTTCTTGATATATTGGTATTGGATGTGGGTCATTTTTGTAGTATTTTGTGTTTCTGTTTATATGTAGTAAAACGCGTAGTCTTTGTATAGGTTAGGGAATGTATAGGTTTTTCAACTTTTTTCTTTTTTACATTTAAAGTATTAGTATATGTACTTGGTTGGCGACATTGTATCCGCTTCCGGGAGTGTCGTCATGACATAAAGCTGGCTAAACCGGGAAGTGGGGGTCACAATCCCCCCCGGCAAAATTTTGATACAATGTCATTCTTCTTTTTTCTTTTTCTAATTATTGAGTTGTATAGAAATGTACTTGTCTGAGCAGCTTGGCGCCTTTGAGTATATTTTCAATTGTCAGTTTTTAGATGTGATTGATGTAATATTTATATGTATATATATATATATATATATATATATATATATATATATATGTATATATATATGTATATATGTATATATATATATATATATATATATATATATATATATATATATATATATATATATATATATATATATATATATATATATATATATATATATATATCATAATAATAGAAGTTTGAAAATCCAATGAACGAACAGTAAGAAGATGTAACACGATAAACCTAAATTTTTAAAACACCCACAGAATAAAATATATTACAGCAAATCATCAATCAATTGGATAAAACATACAAAACACAAGCTATCAAGTTACAGTAAATCAACCAAATTAAACGTATGGAAACAAAAAAAGAAAAACTTAAACTAAATTCAACTATATAACTGGCTTACAAAACAAAAGTAAAAATCAACTAATCCTCAAGCAAATGGAAAAAAATAAATAAAATAAATATCGAATCAACAAGTCAATGAAAATTATATTATACAAAGGTATGGAATCGAAATAAGTATAATAAACGAAATCAAGCACAAACGCCTTACACGTGGACGAGGCTCTAAGCCTAAATCATGAATTGTTAACCTCTACAAAAATCTAATCATGTCTAAGTTTTTTGTAGAAGCAAACACAAAAATGTATGTTTCTGAAGAAATAGATAGATTACATCTATAAACTATTTCTACTTGGACGACATACATAAAGAAAGAATAAAAAAGAAAATATGAATACCTGGAAAAAGCACAGCGTATGTACACTCGATTCAATACAGGGAACACTGATAGAAGAGACCAGTGTTGCCATTCGTAAAGAAAAAATAAAAAACCATTTACTGTTGCCATTCATAGGAATTGAAAAACTGTGAAGCGAAATGTTAAGAAAAAGTATTAATATACAAAAAGAGCTACTAAAAAGAGGGGCAAATAATAGAAATGCTGAAGTGGGAAGTGAATGTAAAAAAAAAAAATAAAAAAATAAAAAAATAAAAATAAAATAAAAAAAAAATTACAAGAGAATGGAGATGTCTGGCTAATATAAGATACTATGAATAGAATTATATGATACTCTGAAAAGAATTACAAAAATCCAGCTATTTTAAATTTTTTAACAATACTATTTACTAAATAAGAGGGATATTTATATAAATTACTAGTAATTTTGATATTATTGATATGCATAGCATGAAATTTTTTATCAGATAATCTATAAATTCTAAAAAGCTGATTGAGTATAATATTTCTAAACAATTGAATCGAGAGTCAGGAATTAAAAGGTAAGATTTTATTAATATTAAAATTATAAAAATCTTTTTTATCATATAAATTTGTAACAATTATATTAGAAGGATCAATAAAAAGATTTAAATCCAAAAAATTAGCATTTTTACTAATAGTAGCTTCATTAGGAATTAATTCCTAGAAATATTATACTCAATCAGCTTTTTAGAATTTATAGATTATCTGATAAAAAATTTCATGCTATGCATATCAATAATCTCAAAATTACTAGTAATTTATATAAATATCCCTCTTATTTAGTAAATAGTATTGTTAAAAAATTTAAAATAGCAGGATTTTTGTAATTCTTTTCATAGTATCATATAATTCTACTCATAGTATCTTATATTAGCCAGACATCTCCATTCTCTTGTAATTTTTTTTTTCTTTTTACATTCACTCCCCACTTCAGCATTACAATTATTTGCCCCTCTTTTTAGTAGCTCTTTTTGTATATTAATACTTTTTCTTAACATTTCGCTTCACAGTTTTTCAATTCTTATGAATGGCAACAGTAAATGGTTTTTTCTTTTTTCTTTACGAATGGCAACACTGGTCTCTTCTATCAGTGTTCCCTGCATTGAATCGATTGTACATACGCTGTGCTTTTTCCAGGTTTTCATTTTTTCTTTTTTATTCCTTCTTATGTATGTCGTCCAAGTAGAAATAGTTTATAGATTTAATCTATCTATTACTTCAGATACATACATTTTTGTGTTTGCTTCTACAAAAAACTTGGATATGATTAGATTTTTGTAGAGGTTAACAATTCATGATTTAGGCTTAGAGCCTCGTCCACGTGTAAGACGTTTGTGCTTGATTTCGTTTATTATACTTATTTCGATTCCATACTTTTGTATTATATAATTTTCATTGACTTGTTGATTCGATATTTATTTTATTTATTTTTTTTCCATTTGCTTGAGGATTAGTTGATTTTTACTTTTGTTTTGTAAGCCAGTTATATAGTTGAATTTAGTTTAAGTTTTTCTTTTTTTGTTTCCATACCTTTTAATTTGGTCGATTTACTGTAACTTGATAGCTTGTGTTTTGTATGTTTTATCCATTTGATTGATGACTTGCTGTAATATATTTTATTCTGTGGGTGTTTTAAAAATTTAGGTTTATCGTGTTACATCTTCTTACTTTTCGTTCATTGGATTTTCAAACTTCTATTATTATTGAAATCATTTTATTTATGAGCTGCATTTGCGCAATAAATTAAATGTATTTTGTATTTTCAATCCATTTACTTAATAACTTTAAATTCTTTATTTAATAATATTTGCATAGTATCCTTCATATTTTAGTAAGCTATAGTATATATATATATATGTATATAAATATATATATATGTATATATATATATATATATATATATATATATATATATATATATATATATATATATATATATATATATATATATATATATATATATATATATATATATATATATATATATATATATATATATATATATATATATATATATATATATTTATATATATATATATATATATATATATATATATATATATATTTATATATATATATATATATATATATATATATATATATATATATATATTTATATATATATATATATATATATATATATATATATATATATATATATATATATATATATATATATATATATATATATATATATATAAAGAACTTAATGCTAAATTTAAATACATAAAGAAATATAGATTTATTAGGTTTTTCGTATGCGCCATAAATATTATTATTTTAATTATAAATTTAGAAAAATATACTAAAACACATATTTTCCAAAACATTTGAGAATAAAAACCATTACAGGGCTCGGATTTGTCCTGCTGGACGTAGTTTGGAAACCCCTGGTCTAATGAGTAAGAACCGACACTAAATAGGTTGCAGATATCATTTATTGTGTTATACATCTAATTTAACACAATATTGCTATAAATAGAATCATAGTCCTATCCTATTCAAGTTGTCTTATTCAAGTATACTTTTAACAACACTGACATGCACAAAAATCTAAAGAACATCCTGTTCAAAACTGCTGTCCGTCAGCAACAATGCATATCTGATTTTGAAAAAATATTATTTCTCTACACTTTGACAATCATTACAGATGACACCATGTTACAAAATTTAGCAATCGATAAAGCATGATAGAGATTTATCGTTTCTTTCATTTGCTTGTTTTGTCGGTTTGTGATAACGCTTCCATCTAATTAAATAACGTTCTATGACTGTGTTATTGACACAGTTATTCTATCCTGTTTTCTTCAGGCAAAATTTATTTTCCCAGTTTTTCATTTCCCGTTGAAGGCGCTGCAATCATTGTTATTCAATTCCATTTTACGTTTACAGTTAGATACCTTTCACATCGATGCTACTGTCGAATTGGGGCTTATTGAAGTTGTAGAAATAGTAGAAGAATATTGAACACGTATTTGCAATCATCAAAACTTGGCACATGATGAGGTATAGGGGTAATTCCAGGTTCACGCTCTGTGCTTGGGGATTTATCCAAAACATGGACCCGAACAAAACAGCAATAATTAAATTGAAGCCCTCCCAAGTCCTACTGATTACCTCATTGTGTCGGGAGGGTGTCCCTGGGCGGATTGGGTGAAGTACGTCGGAAGTTTACTCCGGGTAGGGCCACCCTAGGCGCGGAGGCCATTCCATATGCCCCGCTAAAATCAGTAGGCGAAGGAGCCAAGACAGTCTTCCACCTCCTGGTGCTTCGGTCTTTTGACTAAAAGAATCTGCATATTTCCTCCTTATGACTTCGTTGACTCATGACTTTCTGAGAGTCAACGGACTTTTAGATCTCGTCTGACTTCGTCAAATACTGGAGGATAAGCAACAACAACAACAACAAATTGAAGAACAAAATAATTAATCACTAATGTGGTGGAGGTAGAGTAACTAACTACTCATGAGATTTTTGCCGACATATATTTTTATTTATTTTTTTCATACAAATATTAAAAGGTGTGATTAACTGATGCATAAAACAGAACATAATCAAAATATCTCTCTGATATTTGCAGAGGAAAAATATACCATTTCAAAATAATCAAATACATACAAAACACTAATGGAGCTTTTGAGTTTATATTTCTGTATGACATTACATTTACTTGGAAATAGTTTTAAGTGATCTTGAAAATAAGCTCCATCAAACAAAAATAGACAAGAACGTACTTAGGAATTTCAGGATTTACTACACATCTTAGGCATAATTTTCCTTTTTACTGATTTTACCGATGTGTAGAAGTATTCTATTCGAACCGCAGGACTTCTTCAAGGAGAGGAGATATTTTGGCGTAACTTCTGTATCCACTAAAGAGCACTCATTTTCACTATATAAACGACATTTAGGCACAAGCTAGAACCTTTGAAGTATAATTTGTTTAAATTTTTAAATATCTGTCGAAATTAGTCTCCAGGAGTAAAAATTCTAAGAGGTCCATCTCGTTTTCGTTATTGAAAAAATCTCTCCCGGAATAAGCAAAATCCAACTAACGCCATTCAAATTTCACCAAGCCCTTCCATCACGTCACACGCAGACCGTTAGCTTCCATATCCTTCTAGAACAATCCCCAGACAATGCCGTACTATACGCCTGTGTACTGTCTACAGAAGCCAGAAGACGCTCGGCTCCTGAAAAAGCAAAAACAATAGAAATAGCAATAAAATATTCAGCTGATCAAAAGGGGGAAGAAATCGTCTGCTCTTCCAAATTATAATAGAAATTAGCAAAAGGGATGAATTTTGAAGTCGAAATTACACACTTATGAAGTATTCCCGGTCCCATTCCCGGTTATTCCCGGTATTCCCGGTTATTCCCGGTCGTCCAAATAGATACTCTAAGTCCTCTAGACGAGTCGGACGGCCTGGGGCTTTCACACTTATGAAGTAGACCTCACATCTCGCTGCTGCAAACCTCTGGGTCGGCCGTGTGGTCTGGGTCTTCAACACTCATTAAGTATCTCGGACGCTCAAATTCTTTCTGTAAGCTTTAGGGCCAGCTGAGTGGTCTGGACTTTCAACACTTAGTCATTAAGTCAAAAGTACAAACAGGGGAAAAATCGTCACCACACTACTCATGAGCTAAACACTCAATCTACCAGCTGCGGTTTCATTGCCTACATAGAAAAGACCAGCTAACTTGAGTGCAGGTTCTCGCCTAACACCAGCTCGGTTTTGCTTATAGTGTGAGATATTGCAGCGATAATCCCGAATGACGTTTTGCGTACCTTATAATATCACTATCGTCACTGTAATCGCTGCTAGCATTGCTCAAAGAACAATTAGAACACTCTGACAAAGGATCTATAAAATGTCTTTACTTTCATTATCAGGTTTCATTTTGTCTGGGTTTTGGATCAAGAAAAATAAATATTATTTAAATTCACAAAGATAGGCGGCCAACACTCCCTTCGTCTTGAATCCATCAATGAAACTGCTCATCTACGCTTTAAAAGTTACTGCAAAAACAGCACTTGCAGAAGCTTATTAATCGGCTCGCGGTTGATAAGCGTTGGCACCTAATATCATGTTTTTAATCTTGCGGTAAATAAGCGTAGGCACCAAAAAGTCTATTTTTAGGTTTGCGGGAAATAAGCTTTGGCAACGAAAAGCCTATATTTAGGCTTACGGTAAATAAGCGTTGTCATCAAAAAGCGTATTTTTAGGCTTGCAGTAAATAAGCGTTGGCATCGAAAAGACTATTATTAGGCTTGTGATAAATAAGCATTGCTATCAAAAAGACTATTTTTAGGCTTGCGATTAATAAGCGTTGGCATCGAAAAGCCAATATTTAGGCTTGAGGAAAATAAGCGTTGGCATCAGAAAGCCTGTTTTTAATCTTGCGGAAAATAAGCGTTGGCATCAGAGAGCCTGTTTTTAATCTTGCGGAAAATAAGCGTTGGCATCAGAGAGCATGTTTTTAATCTTGCGGTAAATAAGCGTAGGCATCAAAAGGCCTATTTTTAGGGTTGCGATAAAATTGGCATTAGAAAGTCTATTTTTCGGCTTGTGGTTAAAAAGCGTTGGCATCAAAACGCTTATTTTAAGCATGTGGTAGATAAAGAGCTAAGTATTTTGTAAGGAACTTTGATATCTATATTTAAATCGGAAATGTGAATAATGACACACTCAAAACTATAATTTGTGCTTTTCTCGTGATAATATTATTTTGGAAATCTATAATAGAAAAATCCCCCTCCACCTCCACCCCCTCCCTATGGAAGATGTCCACTATTCAAATTAACTATCAAATGTGTCTACTTAGAAAATACTTTTAGGTATAACTATATGGGCATCATTGTTCACTAGCAATTCACGATTTTAAGATATAGAAAATTATACTATATCAGATGGAATGCGATGTTTCTCGAAATAACCAAGATATATTTTGTATGCGTGTTTTAATTAATGAAATCACACTTGGATCCCTGAATTTGTTCATCTATCGGAGAATCACATATAGGGATCAATGGTTTAAATTTTTGTAGTAAAATCGGGCACTAAAATTATTTTTCGAAAATCACAATTTATGCATTTAAAGAAAAATACGAATAATTTTAGTTTGGAAAGATATATATCTGTATAAACTGGTACCCGATAAATGGAAATCTATTGTGATAGATAACTAGAAAGTTCAATCCTGCATAAAGCATTGATTATGAAACACTTTCCAACTGAAAAGCAATTTTATTTAAGCATCTCTAAAATGCGATACAGTCAGCGATGATATTTTTGTAATTATCATAGAGCAACAATAATTTATTATATTTGAAATCTTAAAACTTCCTCGAAAACAATGAAATGTATTCTATTGACGTCATCGAAATATAAAGTGTCTGCCTCTCTATATAAAAGCAATGAAAATTTCTTTCATATCAATTTTATTCCAGACTTCAGAACTAAATTATTTTTCGTTAAAATATTCAGCACTTATTATACAACTTATCTTACAATCATTTGTTTACGTTCTGCATCCATTAAAATTAGGCTTCGTTGTAGAAATAATCAAAGTTTGATGACCATTTAAACACAAAAATATTGTAAATGCGTTGGCACAGGAAATCCAAAACATAAAGTGGTTTTAGAATGAATGCAGCACTAAATATAAATTTAAAAGAAAGTTAAAAATCACGATTTTGATACCGAGAAAAAAAGGCTGAAGCCATATTTTATTTTGACGTGAGTCATATGATCTCTTCATATTATGTGAGTGTAATTATTATATTAATTTTTATTTAAAAAACTACTGAACATATTATGATGAAATTATTTTTATATATTTTATGGGATAATTTAAATATTTTGTAAAATTTTCAAAGTGATTTGTAAAGTTTAACTTCATTTAAAAAATGTTTTAAAAATTAGATCCTGTAAGGTTCAATGTATTTCATTTTTTTAACCCGGGTTTAATCCAAAACTAATTGGGGAATGTTATTCATTTACATTCCCATATGTCCCATGGACCTGTTTCAACAGCATACAAAAATTTTCTTTTGATAAAGCCATTTTTACAGCAATTATCGTGGGAACGGACAGACAGACAGACAGACAGAATGAAAAAAATCATAAATATATTTCAACTATGTTGTAAAGTTTTAAAAAGTAAAAAACAGTTAATTAAAGATATTAAAACTTTAATAAAGTCTTAACCCCTGATATCACAACACATTAAATGCAAATTTAATCGTATAAAATGAAAATTTACAGTCGGGTAAAAATTGTTTACATTTACAAAACTAACCAAATACTCCTCTTCTAACATAAAAAACATTACCAGAAAATAATAAATTATTTCTTCCATTTACTGACTGCAGCAACGGATAATCATCATTAAGTTTTTCTGAAACATATTCTCTAACTATCTCGTTAACTAAGCTCACTGTAAGCATAACGAGAAAATATCATAAACTACAATATTCCAACGATAAATACACACACACACACAAAAAAAATATATGCATGCTTCAAAAATACGGAGTAAATTAGGCGTAAAATAAAAAAAATGATATAAAATTTTACGCATTAAACAAGACGGCGCTTTTTTCTTTTAATTTTTTTTTTTTCTCGGAGCAGAGATTAGATGCCAAGAAATTGGCAGCATAGTCATGGAAATGCTTGAAATATCATTGGAGTTTGATTCCGGAATAAAAGTAGCTTAGATAGGAAGAATATATGGGGATTGAAGTTAGAAAATTTCAATAAAATCTGATATAGGCAGTACATGCATATTTCTACATAATATAATTATTTTATTTTTTTACATCTAAATTGTAATGTACAAGACCTACAGTACAATGATTTTGGAATTGATAATCAAATTTGGTGTACGCGTAGATAGTTTGAAAGGAAGAAAGTGCACAATTTCAGATTTCCAGTATTTGCTACTTTAGGGGGTGCCTCACACCAATATGTTTGATTTTCCCAATAAATGATACACGCTTCCTTTAAATGTGGTAGAGCTTGATATTTAGTATATGGACCAATCATCTGATAAGAAACCCAAGGCGAACATAGTTTTTCAAAAATGTTCATTTATAGGTGTGTTCCACAGAAAAACATTCGAAAGGGGAAATGATAAAATAGCATGCTTCTGGATGAGATAGAGACTTTAATTTGGTGTAGGGGTAGATAGTTTGAAAGAAAGAAATGCGCAATTTAAGTTTTCCAATTTTTTCTTCTTTAGGGGGGTTCTGCATATCAACATATTCGATTTGCTGTATAAATGGGAAACAAGAATTATTCAAAATTTTACATTGTTCAGGGGTTGCTTATTGCGAGACCGTTGATTTTCAACGAGTATTCGGTTAGTATAAATTAAATTACCACCATATAAAATTAAATTGGACGCTTTTTGCAACTTAATAATTTAAACAGAACGATTTGTTCATACTCACTTGCAAAATCCTCACCTAAATACTATTGGCAATTAATAAATATCATGTGAAAAGAATGAGTATTGGCAAATTCTTGGGCGTCAAAATTCAGAACAATTACAAATAATATATTTTCTTGACAATGGAGCAGACTAAATCCACGAGAATGATATCAGCAGATTTGTTGCAAAATTGCAGCAAATCTGTAAACATTACTTCCATAACAAAATTGCTTATGGAAAGTGAACAAATTGGATGATATTAATTACATTTCAAAGTTTATGTAAATTTTTGATACATGTGTTTGAAAAATGTACAATATTTTGAAAAAGGTTTAAACTTGCAGTGTTAAGTTTATGCCATTCGTTTTCCATTTAAAAATTATGTCTGAAATGTTTATAAATTTATCATTAGTAAATCCTGATTATTTTAATGAATTTTTCAAAATTTCATTCGAAAATTGGGGTTTTCCAAATATTTCATTGCGTTGAAAGTCGGCAGAGTTCCTGTATTAACTGACTGTAATAATCGCACCAACTAATTTCTAAAATGTTTCATTTGTTGGTGAGATATTACGTTCAGAGTCTTACGGACACACAGATTAACATATATACATACACTAAAATATGCATACACATCAACCTGCACACGCACTAACACATATATACACTAACATACATGCACATACATATTCTTCAAAAACGTTACATTCGAGTTTAGGGATACTTGAAACGTGCTCTTCGTCAGAAACTCGAATTCGAACTTTCAATCTCTTTACAATACTTTCCCTGTATATTATACTGAACATTGTGCTATATATACACATTTTATGTAAGGAAATGCGCTAAATACTATTAAAAAATCAAAATGTATTGTTAAAGGAAATAATACGACCTATTTTAGACCGAATAATAAAGAAACCCGAATAAACCGATTATTTAATTTCTACTGCAATAGATAAAATGTAAGAACAACAGAGGGGAAATATTTGAATTTTAATGTAGACGTAAGCCCATTTACCACAACATGCTGACTGTAAATTCAATTTCATTAATTTAATTTATACATTTGGGTAAACATGTTTTACTCTTTTAAAACTAACCAAATCCGCCTCTTTAAACATAAATTTAATTAATTTATGAATTATTTCTTCCATTTACTGACAACAGCAGAAGATAATCATCATTAAGTTTTTTGGAAGCACTAAAAGACTCCTCGTTAGAAAACTATCCAACTAACTACATTCACCGTAAACATAACGAGAAAATTTCGTAAACTAGAAAATTCCAAGGATACGCTTACTTTAAAAGAATATATGTATGCTTTAAAAATGCGGAGTAAATTAGGCGTAAAGTAAAATAAAAAAGAACACAATTTTGCACATTGTACAAGACGGAGCTTTTTTTTTCTTTAGATTCTTTTTTCTATCGGAGCAGAGATTAGATGTCAAGAAATTGACACCGGAATCTTGAAAGCGCGTGAAATATCATTGGACTTAGATTACGGAGAGAAGGTGGGAAGGATAGGAGACAAAATTGGAGCTGGAACCTTCTAAAAAAAGGGTTAACATATTTCTGAGTGAAGTGGTCGCTGTAGTTAAAATACTTGTTTGTATCCCAGTCCTTCAGGGGGCATAATTAGACCAGTTTCGTTCTTGTTAGTACTTATCGTCATCCACGCTAACAAACACGACATCTGTCGGTTAGATGTATTAGGAGTTAGATACCATGCTTTGGAGTTTCTCCCATCTACAAAATGTTTTACTGACGAGAAGTAGCAGGTTGGTGTTTTAATTCTCAAATGGTTTTGACTGGATTTCCTAACGTTATGTTTTAGTTTGTTTCTACTTTTGGTTTGGGATCTCGGTGCAAGTCCTGTTGGTCCTCTGTCTGGTTTATATCTTTTATTCTTATTTTAGGATTTAAGGGTGCGGTTTCTGTTTAAGGACTTGTGGTTTCTGTTTAAGGTTGTTTTATGTTTCTTTGATGTTTATTTTAGTTTATTTTTGTTTATGGCTTGGATTTACCATAGATGCCATGGTTTATTTGTCTGTTTTTTTAATGAACATTGTTTTTACTGATTATTTATTATCTAATTAATTCTGTTGGAACAAATTACTTTAATTTTAATGACATTACTCTTACTATATTTAATGTATTGTTGTTACTTTGATATAATTGTGGTCCATTTTTTGCTTGTGTTGAAACAAATGATTGTTTATATTGATGGATGTTTTCTAAATGTAGTTATTAAAGTTATTTGTTATTTTATGTTGATATAACTGTGGCCTACTTTCTGTCTGAATGTTTTTAACACTGCATTTCTGTGTTTTATTTTCTTTCAGGGATATTTGTAACTGCTATTTTACCGGAAGTCTATTTTGTATCCCAATTTTTACGTGTCTGGTTGTTGTTTTCTCTTGTTCCAATTTTTACGTGTATGGTTGTTTTTTGGTGTTTTATGTTAAAAATCTTTGTTACGTAGTTGGAGAGCTTTTATAGATTTTATCCAGATTGTAGTCTGTCCGAGCGAGATTTTTTTTTGTCAGTTTGCTTAATTTCACTCGAAATATCTTCGAAATTATAAGAGATAGATATAATTAGTAAACAACAAAAATATATATTAGCAAATGTAGTTTCTAGATCTATATTTTTGGAGAAACATAGCTTTTATAGTTTTCACGTTATTGTCTTATCAGATTGAAGAGGATTGGAAAGATTTCGTTTTTTCTAAGTTTGCAACGCTTATATCTCAAAATCTAAACGTGTTTCTAACAAAAAGCAAGGATTTTCAGCTCTTTGAAAGTCCTACTTGTATACATAATTGGATTTTCGATCGAGATCTTAGTTTCCGTAGTCCTTAGTTCCAGAATAGAAGGACATATACGTATTCAAGAACGTATTTATGTGCCAAAAGACAATTTTATAGATAAAATGGAGTATATTTAGTATAAAATATCGTCGGATATATTACATAAGTAGTCGGATATATTACATAACAGTGGATGTGTGCTTAATTTTTGTTATTATATTACATAAGTTTAATTTATAAACCAACAGGCGAGTTAGTGAAATAATATGTGATTTTGATGTGAGTATCCTGATGAAATCAAGCAAAACTAAAAGAAATAGCTGATTACAAATATTTAGTGAGTCATTTTGTAGCACTTTGAGAACCTGCAAACAAAACAAATCAGTCGGTAAAAACAGAATAAACATAATGAACTGGCGATTTATTTTACAAAATGTTATTTATGCAAAACTATTTCGGCTCCATCAAACTGCACCTTCGCCAATTATTTTTAATTATATATAGGGAAGAAAACACACGGATTTCACTAGTGTACATAAAAGATAATAAATTTACATCTTATTGAACGTATGTATAAGATTAGAGATCATATCTGACCAGACGATACGTTATCGATTGAGCTACTGAGGTGATAATTTCTGTCTGTATTTGACTTGGACCCTATAACATAAATTTATATTTAAGAATATGTTTTTTTCAATTAAACAAAACTCATTAATCACTAGAGAAAAACACATTACATAAAACATTGTGAATTATTCCTTTAATTAACCCACTGCAACAAAGTTTAATCTTCATAAAGATTTTTGCCAGCACTAAAAGCCAGCACTAAATACTTTTACATGAACATAATAAGAAAACTCTCAACTAGAAAATTTCGATGATAAGCGCTCTAAAAATAATTTAAACCTGCTTAAATATTACGGGGTAAATTGTGCGTAAAACAAAATGAAAATAAAGTGAACATTTTGCACTGGAAACACAAAGTTGTGCTTTTTTTTCTATATTTTTTTTGTCGGGAAGGAGAGAATATGCAAAAAAATGACGTCAAAGCCCTCAGAGTGTGGAAAATACCATTTGCGTTAGATCCAGATGAGAAAGTAAGGAAAATGTAGCCAGGACAAAGATTTGACGAAGTAAGTTATTGTTCTTATGTGAATAATTGGTTAATAGAATGTATGCCACTCATATGAAGGAATTAAAAATTTGTAAAGCGTTGCCTTCTGTTTATAGCTATTTTTATCAATTTGGCGACATTTTCGTCAATTTGGAAATATTTAAAAAAATCGCCAAGTTTGCGACAGCCCGCCAAATTTTTCGTCAACCATTATGACGAGCGGAGAAATGGGTTGATCTTATAGTCGTTTGTTATGTTATTTCCAAGATATTGAATTTCCATCAGTTGTTGTAACATATGGATTTATTGGAATCTAATCCATACAAATAGAGATCTCATCACATACAAAAGGAAAATAACAAGAACAAGCAAAGCATCAAACAGGGGAACACCGTCAATGCAAAAGAAAAGCGTCCAAGGAAGCACACGACGAAGAGGTGGCAGACATTTTTATCATTCCATAATTTCCATCAATTAGTCATTATTTTCATTAATTTATCGTCAGTTTTATCAATTTATAGGTTATATCGAGAAATAGGTTATTCTTATAGTAGATTATTATATTTTTCATAAGATATTACATCTTCATCAATTAGTCGTCATTTTTAACAATTTGTCTATATTTTTATCAATTTGGCAACATTTTAAATACCTCGCAAACTTGGTGATATTCCGCCAATTTCGACATCAAAATTTCGCCAAGTGTTACCCCCAATAGATAGATAAACAGACATATAAATCAAGGTGTATATATTATAAATGAATATGTGTTTCGACTTATAGTTGTGAGACCAGAAATAGATCTCACACTTGTTATGGTGAGACAGTTTTATGCCAGTAATTTACTGTGTCTGAAACGACAAACAATACTTCAAGTCTGAATGACGCCAAGGTTTATAGTGTGTGAACCCAAAGGTCAGATAAAACCATAAATTTAGGGGCGTCAAGACAGAGGGGGTCGAACGAACTCTTAAGAAAATGTGAAGTAACGACATTGGATGGAAAGGCTAACCAATGGAGAAGATGCTTGTGGCGTCGCTGTGAAAACTGCTAATCAAAGCAAAGGAGGAGTGACAGTCCTGAGGCAAAAGAGCCACAACCTGTGACATAAGAATGACGATAATATTAGAGATATACCTATGACTTGGTAAGAAACGGCCGTACAGCACGACACTTAAGGTATAGCGAGATAGCAAGACGATGACTTAGGTATGATTTGGCGAATACAAATATGACTACGAGAATAGCATAAGTGCGTGCGTTCAAGGCAGCAGTTCAATATGATCGACGAATTTACGTGTCGGTGCATTACACTACGAGTTAATGCCATTAATAAGGACGACATTAAGTACGTGCCGCTAACAAAGTCCAAGACAGACTTGAAGGTATGTGATTCTAAAATATGATATCTGGTCCTAACTTTATTTTAGGCATTTTAATACTGGTCTCACATGGTCTCGGTCCGCCGGAATAATTAATAAGATGGATAATTGTTGAAATTGAGTAATAAAGTATTTTATGTTGTTAATAAATGTTTTATTGATAAAGTTAAAATGGTGCAATCAATTTAGTATGTTATTAATTAATATTCTTTTACAGAACTCGCGCAAAAGATAAATAATTGGAGTGTTAATTGCGGCGCACATCGCAATGTACAAATAAATAATGAGTCCACTAATACGAACAATTTACGACCATGTATATTAAGTTTTATTTGTCAAAATTATTATATTAAATAATAGTAGTATTTTTATACTAATTTTATTCGCGTACCACAATAGTAATACAGGGCTTCAAAAAATATTCGATTTTCCTTTATTTTATGGAAAACAATAAGGGTAGATTTAAAAGATAGGTAAAATGGCTACTCCTGGTAAGATAATATTAATTTTAAAAATCTGACGTGGTCAGCGTTTGATTTTCACTGCAGAATAAAATTTATTTTTTCTTTCGCATTTCATTAAATTGAGTTTACTTGCACAAAATAACACGGATAATTATTTGAAATTACCCTAAATTTGCAGTTTTATTTAATTTTCCCCATCATTTGGCAATTGGAAATGTTTTAAAACAGGCGACATTTGACAGAAAAATAAAATATCTCGAGAAAGGTTAATCCTAGTGTTATGGGTTTGTTCTTGTTCTTTTTGTCGTCAAAATTACGCATAAAATAAGCATTTAATTGATACGTTTGAGCATATGGAGTCTTTGATTTTTGATTTTGATGATTTTTGCTGACCATTGCTCAAAAACTGATAGGTTTTCTTCATAAATCACACAAAAATCTGATCAATCACAGGGTATCTCACATATGACGTATCTGCCAAATATTGCGAAATATGATCCATTAGATTTTTGGAAGAAGTAGATACATACTTTGAAAATACAGACACACACACATACGCACACACGCACACCCATACACACACACACACAGACGTCACGTTAAAAATATTCTTTAGGGTTCTAGAATGTTACGTATGAAATGTTGTGCAAACTTATAGATTCGTCAAAAATTCCAGTTGTTAATTTTTACACGATTGCAATATTTTCCCTATACTATAATTTTTTATTTTGAAGCAAAAATCGTCAAAAGCAAAAAAAGAACCCATGTATTGCAGGGAAATTAAAATAACCTACTTAAAAATGAAATAATACGTCTAACTAATATTATTTCGGTACATTTAAGTTTTTACAAGTTCTACATTTATTGTATGTCTTGAAAAATAAGACTAAATATAATCCTCCCAAATGACCATTTTAAATAACATAACTACTACATAAATGAAAAAAAAATTAAAACACTTAAAAGAGGAAAATATTTTTTAACTTCATTTTTAAATTATATAGTAAAAAATATGATGTGTGCAGCACATGACTTTCCTTATATAATGCAATGAATTTACTACTTTTAAAGTAAAAAAATAATGTATAAGATCCGGGGTATTGAGTTTTTAACATTCAATTGTACAATTGGCGATTATCCGGAAATGACATCATGTAAAACTATTTCAAAATACCCAATTAACTTATGTTTCGTGCAACTCTAAATAAAACAATTATCAGTATTGATAGCATCCTCAATAAGTGATATAGTCCTTCCATATATTAAAATATTTTAATAATTAATTCACGAATTAAGCGTCATTTTTATTTAATTTAGCGTAATTTCTGCAATTTTGACGAATTTTTTGTCAATCTGAGGCAAAGTATCGCCTAGTTGGCGATACTTTGCTAAATTATTCGCCAAGTTTGCCGACAAGTAATGCAGACAAACGGAGAAAAGAGCATTTCTTATGCAAGCCATATAACGGAAATCAGAATTTGCGAACCATTACTTCATTTGGCTTCATTTTGATCAATTTGGCAACATTTTTGTCACTTCGGCAACATTTATAATAGTCGCCAAGTTGGCGACATTTTCTTTAATTTGGCAACCTTTACAAAGTCGCCAATTTGGCGACATTCTGCCAAAATCTCGCCAAGAGTAATGGAAGGAGAAATAAGTTATTCTTATAGCAGATAAGTGACTACAGGCGCCCATATACAAAAGTATTACGCAAAGTAATTTTTCTCAAGACTGGAACGTACTAGATCCTCTAGATTGAAGTGACCAAATTTATCGCATGGTATTACTTATAAAAAGTGGACGTATTTAGAAATAGTTGATATTTTTTAAATTTTAAATGATTTTTTGATATTTTTTTTAAATGTGCAATATCCTGAGAACGGTGTATGCTAGCGTTCTAAAATTTAAGACAATCGTTTTTTAATGAAAAATTGCACAATTAATTACCATTTATGTAATTTTATTAAAGGTTTTGATTTTTTAATGATTTTTCAAATTATCATTTTACGCAGCATTACAAATAATTTTACTCATTTGTTTACTTGCTAACCACTTGCTCACCTGCTTAAAAATTATTTTTAAAAGTTTGGAGATCCAGGGTTCGATTCCCGGTTCGTGAAACAAGGCTATTTACAAATTCTTATATAAACGAAAAAAATAACACTTTTATATTGATACAGTTACTTTTAAAAGTGTGTAAATAGAAATTTACAAGTGTCATTCTAGTTGCAGCAAACCCAGTTTCTTGTATACTTTTACCCACATCTTTTAGTGTGCAGTAAAGTAGGCGAATCTGGTGAAGGTCGCTAAAATTCAAGAAAGATCGACAGAGATAAAGAGAAAAAGATGAAAAGGTATTGAACTTGTGAGTAGGTGCTTATGAAATAAAAGGTCATAACAAATGAACAATCAAGCTCAAACGACTCGTTCTGTTGAAAGCCTGTGAACAGCACCGATAATGGGATGTGATAAACAATGGCTCTACAAACTGTGCAGAGCAAGGATTACAGAAAGGATAGCAATTATGCCGTGTAACGTACATATTTATAAATTTAGTTAACGCACTATTTATAAAATAAGATTATGAATACAAATTAAGTGATTAACAAAATATGATAATAGCTAGTTGTCTAGCCACACATACATGTAAATACCCAAGATACTTAACAATGATTGAATTATGAAGTGAAATTTAAGTGTGGTTTATAGGTTAAAGTTAAACATAAGTAGTTATTGACTTCCATACTAATAAAATTGTTTTAAAGTTGAGCATAAGTATATATGGTTTTCGTTTGCATCAGAAAAAATATCTGGATTTAATCCACGACACAACGCAATAGGTAATGAATACTAACAAGAAATTTAGACAGCTAATTTCAAAATCAGACAATTGCTTAACAGTTAATCTTAATTCAATTTATTATTAATTTGGCAAATCATCGCAAGAAATATACAAGGAATGTCAATCATACTTAACACAATGAGTATGAAACATTTTCCATCTTCAATGCAATTTTGTTTAAACATCTCTAAAATGCGATACATTCATCGGTAATATTTTTAAAAATATCAGAATAATAATACATTAATGCACTATATTTGAAAACTTAAAACTTCACCAAAAAAAAAAATGAACTTCATTCAAATGACGGCATTGAGATATAAATTGCCTGGTTTAAACGTCTCTAAAATGTAATATATTCTTCGGTAATATTTTTAAAATTATCACAATACTACAATAATTTATTATATTTGAAATCTTCATCGAAAACAAATGAACTTTTTCAAAGGAAGTCATCAAATTATGAATCGGCTGGCTCTTTAAATAAAAGCAGCATTTCATTCATAAACATTTTCCCATTCATTTTATTCATCACCGTACTATAATAATTAATTTTATTTAAAACTTAAAACCATGGAAATACAAGTAATTTAACTCTATGCTCAAAACTTCATCAAAAAATCGTTTGCTTCTCTAAAATCAATGATTGTTTCATTTATATCAGCTATATTGCAGACTCCATGGCCTAAATAATTTTGTGTTCAAGAAATGCACCAATTCTTTTACAACTCATTCTACGTATTGTGGTGTCTACCTTTGCCATAAGGGAAAAGTAGGCTTCGTTGTAGAAATAATCAAATTTGGATGATCATTTAAACTTAATTATATTGTAATTGCTTTGTTTCAGAACATTGATGCACAGAATTTAAGCAAAAGTAAAGAGGTTTTAGGACGGATACAACACTAAATATGAGTTAAAAAGAACTTTAAAAATCACGATTTTGATACAAGATGGATGCCATATTTTATTTTGAAGTGGATCACGTGATATCTTCATATAATGCTCACGTCATCTCTTCATATAAATGGTGTAATTATTATTTTAATTTTTATTTTAAAAACTACTGAATATGTTTTGCTGAAATTTTTTTTATATATTTTATGAGATAATTTGAATATTTTATAAAACTTTCGAAAGAATTTGGGAACTTTACATTTGCTTAAAAAATGTTTGAAAAATTAGGTCCCATAGGGTTCAATGCATTTCATTTATTCAACCCGGGTTCAATCCAAAACTAATTGGATGATATTATTCATTTATATTCCCGTAGGTTCCAAAGACTGTCTGAACAACATACTAAAATTTCATTTTGGTAAAATAATTTTTACGGTAGTTATCGTGCTAACGGACAGACAGACAAAATGAATGAACAAATTCATAACCACTTTTCAATTATATTGTGAAGTGTTAATAATGTTTATTTCATGCTGTTTCTAGTAGAATAAAGTAGAATTTACGACATTAAATTTTTTTGCTGTATTTATACAGAGTATTTGTTGTATAAGGGAAGTATCATATGTTAACATAGGCATTACAGGGATGATACAAAAATTTATATAAAATATTTATACACAATTAATATTACATTAACATTTAAAAAGTACATGGCAATAATCCTATTTTTTGTGCCAAGTTGAATGTCTTTGTATTGAATGTCTTTATATTTTTTCAAGAATCCATATCACTATAGTTAGTTTATGTTAAATGATACTGAAAATTTCCACAATAATCTGTTGTGAAAACAATATTGTATGCACAAAAATACCGGGTAAATTGGGCGTAAAATAAAAATAAATATAATATTATTTTACATTAAATATCACGTATTTTTTATCTTAACATTTCTGCCGGAAAATATCCTTGTGCAAAAACAAGAAATAACACCGGCTTCATGGACCGCGTAAAATGTCATTTGCATTAGATGCAGATGAGAAAATGGTAAAAGTAAAAATAGTATATATAAATAATCTTACATTACATAGGAAAATTTGTGTGTGTGTGCGTGCACTTGTCGGTAGTGGAAAGTCGAAGATTTGACAGCCGTTAAGTTTGATACTGGGCTAGTTGTAAGTCAGAGTACTTATGTTTGTATTAGTTTATAAACTGTTATTTTCTTAATTATTACTTCTATTAACTATTACTCTTTCTTATCCCTCTCCCTGTCGGCAACTTCTTGTTTCTGCCTCAGTCGCATCTGCTGTTCTAACATTTGCTGGTATTGCTTTGTTCAGTGAAGGTTGGGTTTTTTGTTTGTTTTAATGCAGAACTGTATTTTTTGCCTTCAAAATTGTTTGACGTTATTATTACTTTTAAGTTTTATTAGTTTATGTATGGTTTTCAGCAAAATTAATAAAAATATTTGTATAACAGTAAAATTAGCAGATGATATAAAATAACAAGACCAATTCGCAAAAACTTTTAAATTCATATAATAACCAATGCTAAAACTGTCTATGAAAGAAATACCGGATAAATTGGGCGTAGAATGAAATGACATTGAATAAAATTTTGCTCTTAGAAAGATGGCGTTATTTTTTTTTCTTTTTAACTGGTGCAGAGATTATATGCCAAGAAAATGATACAAAAGCTCTAAGAGAACATAAAATATCAAGTGCGTTAGGTTCAGATGAGAAAGTTTCCATAGTAAAATGAAAATGGATGCATCAGAGAAGGATTCTTACTAAAAAGAAATTGTAGTTCTTTGATTTGTTGTATGCGACGTAATAAAATTGTTACTTATTTAAAATTACCATATCAAGCAATGGAAAATCTTATATGGGTCCAAATGCCAGATATAATCTAGATAAAGAAAGGTATCAATAAGTCATGTTTTTCTAACATGCTTGTTTGTAATTCAATTTTAACAAAATTTCGTGTTTGTTAATTTAATTTTATTTATTATTCTTGTTTGTAATTTTTTATTATAACATGAAAATTGTTAAAAAAAGTACTATGCATCTATATAACCAAAACCTAGTCTAAGATATTGTCTAAGATATTTGTGTCTAAGATATTATTGTGTCTAAGATATTTGTGTGATGGATGTAGCACTGAACTCAAGAAGTGATGGGGAAACGAGTTCACTAAGGATCTCCTGTTCTGGAGATGTCACTTTTCGTTCTTTTTCCAGAAAATTCGCATGACTGTACAAAATAAGTATGCAAAAGAGAATTGTTAAACTTGGTTTCATTATAAGGATTTTTTCGAGCCCTTTCAAATGAGGGTTAACATGCTATAATTGTGATCATTTGGAACAACAGTACAACTTTTCTAAAAATTTTCTCTCAGAAACAAAACTTGCAATCACAAGCTACTTTAAATATGTTTCTTATAAGAGGTAGGAGAGATGTTCCACACACAAGTTAATTTTAGATATTTAATTTCCATGTCTCTGACTGGCTTAAGTAGTACTCAGATAATAATTGCGCAAGCATTGTGGAAAAAAACGTGGTTCAGGTGAATGTTGAACTCGCTAAAAAGTCAATCCTTTATACATATTCCAGGTATAGTTTAATTCAATGTTATGCAGATAGAGTTTATTCCTGCCTTTAATACCATAATAATTCGGCAAGCTGTGCATGGCATCAAGACCCAGGAAAACTCCTTTTGTATTGCTTTCCTGTCGCTCTTTTTGCAAGCTACTCTGTTCTAAAACACAGGAAAATACAACTTGTCATTATTGCCAAAGATATAAGTTTTATTTCAATATCCTGGCGGAATTCCTCAAGAAAGAGCGAATTTCGATGATTCATCGGGACATAAATTTTCGCCATGGTAAAAAAAGTATCGCTCACAAGAGAAAGATGAGTGCAATGATAATCGAGTAGAAATGTGGGAAAATAAGTAAGAATTCAGAAACGGATCTTAAGTGAAAATAAAAAATCTGATGTGGGCAGCACATGACTTTCCCTGCAAACTTATATCCACGTTCTATTTATTTCAATTAAATTTAATTCACTTTTAATTCAATTTTCGTTCTCATTTAATAACTGGACTTATTTTCAAAGGTTGGCGTGGAAAAATGCGAAAAAAACTAATATATCTCGAGAACGGCTAGTCCTAATGTAATGGGGTTGGTATTATTCTTTTCTTCGTTAAAAATTACGCATTAAACAAGCATTTAATGGATATATTTGAGCATACGTAGCTTTTTAGTTTAGATTTTGATAATTTTTGCGGGCCATTCTGCCAAAAAAGGCAGGTTATTTTTTTCTAAATCGTACCAAAATCTAATCAGCACCAGGGTGACCTATACGTGACTCATCTACCGAATTTTGTGAAATTCGATACATTAGTTTTTCAGCTACAGTGGATACAAGCTTTTGCGGGCCATTTCACAAAAAAGGTGGGTTCTTTTATTCCGAATCGTACCCAAAACTAATCAGCACCAGCCCCGGCCACAAGTGACTTACCAACAAAATTTTGTGAAATTCGGTCCATTAGTGTTTTAGAGTGGATAAAAAATCTGCACAGACAGACAGACACACAGACAGACAGACACACAGACACACAGACACACACACAGACGTCACGCTAAAAATAGTTTTTTCGTATTCTAGAGGTCTCGAAACGTGTAGATCCGTCGAAAACTCGAGTTGTGATTTTCGGCATGATTCCAATACTTTCCCTATACATTACCATGTATTGCAGGGAAAGTAAAAAGAGAAGAATATTCAAAAATGAGAATTTGAACGAATTTTGCATGTTTGAATAGGTATGTAAGAAAATATCTATTTATTCTTGAGGTAATAAAGGAATTTATTATTTTTGATTTAACAAATTAATTTATTCTTGAGATTAATTTCCTCTTGAGAGAAAACTCAATTTTTGGAAAAAGAAGGATAGCGTTTTAAACAAGTTATGGATGAGAGTAACGAATTCCATGCTCCATTTCTAACTAAGCAAAATCAACTTTTACCTAAATTTTGTTATCCCCTTTACTCAAAAGTTAAGCAATTACGAAGATGAGATTTTGCTTACATACGTGAAATTGTACGCATATTTTCAGAATGGCAATATCAATAATTAAAACTGAAAGTAACAGCCGGTGAAACGCCCATTTTTAAACTCCGGCATGCTCACTCGTTTTATACAATTAGCAAGTAAACAACTTTTAAACAAGTAATCAAAGCGTGTGCATTTGCATGCATTGTGATTTATATATATAAATACATTAAAATATATTTAATTGCTCCTATATATTAAATACATTTTTGCAGTTTAAATGTGCTACTTTAATTTCATTGTTTTCCTGTATTCTAATTTGTTTAAATTGATATTCAAATTCCTAAAATATATATGATTTTATGCATTATTTTTTCCAAGTATTAAAACCATATATTTATACTCCTAATTTCATAATTATGCGTTAAATAAAATTTTAATTTGAAATCTTTCACAGCTCGCATATTTCACATGCGCGAGCCCATTCAAAACCTGGATTTTTGTTAGAAATATTGGTAAGAAAACTTTCTACCAAGTTTTACTTTCTACTAAGTTTACTTTTAAATTTTCTACTAAGTTTACTTTTCAACTGTCTACTAAGTTTACTTTTAAACTTTCTACAAAGTTTACTTTTACATTTTCTACTAAGTTTACTTTTAAACTTTCTACTAAGTTTATTTTTAAATTTTCCACTAAGTTTACTTTAAAACATTCTACTAAGTTTACGTTTAAACTTTCTACTAAGTTTACTTTAAACTTTCTACTAAATTTCCGCTGAATTTGTACTTCTTACAGTGAAGCTGGCTGCATATTATTGACAGTGTTACTGCAATGCAATACATTTCTTAAAAACTTTTTTTACTGATCACGAAAAATTTGAAAGAGTCATATGTTTTTTTTTGGGGGGAAACAAAATGATTTCCCAGTCACGAAATCTCTTCATTTTGAAATTTCATGAAAATATTTCTAAAATTCACAATCACAAGTATTCTTTTCATAGGCAATTTTTGCGAACTACAAAGTCCACCTTGGGCCAATCTGTTTACCCTCTGGCTTTTGAACCCATGAGGAGTCGGTCTGCATTCCATTGTATTGGTAGAGAGCTCTTTGCATGTAAAATCTCTTTAAGTGAGGCTAGTCGAACCTGTAGTTGTTCTGAATTTATTTAAAACATTAGTTCCCGATAAAAGTAGACTTGGCAAATATAATTATGAGACCAGAAATTGTTCTCACACTTTGGTGAGACAGTTTTATGCCTTTTATTTATTATGTCCGAAACGGCGAATAATACTGCCAGTCTGGATGGCGTCGGTTTTCACGGCACGTGAACCTAAAGTGTTTATGTTGTTAATAAACGTTTTATTGTTAAAGTTAAAATGGTGTGATCCATTTAGTATTATATTAATTAATAATTATTTTACAGAACTCGCGCGAAAGTTAAATGATTGGAGGGTAATTGCGAACACAACGTAGTAGTATAATAATGTCAACTTCAAGTTTTGTTTAAAATATGTACCACAATAATAAGGACAGTTGAGTGTCGAAATTACCCAATATGATTACATTCGAGTGCAGCAGACATTGGCGGAAGAGAGTTTGAGTTAAACTTTTTATGTAACAAGAAAATGTTCTACTTCTTACATGGAGTTAGATCTGAAGTACCTACAGGACAGCTGAGTGCATATTCTTTGCAGTGTAGCGGAATACCTCAGTTCTGCAAAGAATAACTATAATTATTTTTAAAGATTGAGCTCTTCTGAGAAGGTGTGAAAACGAGGAATATATAGATTAAAACTAAACATATAAAATACAAGACAATGAGAGGAAAATGTAAATAAAATGTAAACATAGAAAACACATAAAAAATACAAACAAAGAGTTGAAATGAAATATACAGATAAAAATTAAACAGACAAATGAGGATAAGAGGAATATATGAATAAAACAAAATATGGGACGCACATGAGAACAAATAGAAGATATAACTGAAAATTAAACATAGAAAACATAAGAGGACTCGAGAAACATACAGATGGAAACTAAAAATAAAAAGCACAGGTTTAACTGTCCGTTTTTAATTAATTTCTAGACAACCCATTGTTTTGCAAACTCGAATCACGGACTAAATTTTAAGTGAGGCTATTCCAAGGCTACTCACAATTTTTTTTTTAAATTCGGTTCACCCGTTTTCCCGTTATGATGAGACAAACATACATACATACATACAGACAGACATATTTTCAATTTTTCAATTTTATTTATATAGACTAGCAGTATACCCATTCTTCGCACGGAATATATAATAAAGAAATCAATACTCCAATTATGTGCATATTCTTATAATACTTTAAATGGCATTGTTATTCTAAACATTTCATAAAATATTTAATTTTATTCTCCTAAAATGATGTATAAGAATCTCTATGCAAAATTATCTTCACAAGATCTGAAGGAAAAAATTATCCTGGTCCGTTTGTAAATACAGTTTCAAAAACTATTATTTAATTCCCACAAAGAGACAGGGATTATCAAGAAAATTGAGCTTAATTTTGCAAAATATTGAATTTTCATAAATTAGGTGACATTTTAATTAATGTAGTATCATTTTATCAATTCAGCCGTATTTTCATTCATTTGAAGGCAGTTTAAAAAGTCTTTAAATTTGTCAGAAAGTGGGACAGTTGGACTAAGAACCAAACACTCTCGAAATATCATTACAATGCTATCATGTTTCAAAACGCAATGAATTTCATTGATTTAGGGTCATTTTTACCAAGTTGACAACAGTCGCATTGATTTGGCTGTATTTCCGTTAATTTTGCGATATTTGAGAAATTTGACCACATTTTAAAAGGTCGCCAAATTCATTGTCAAGTAGGTTGGATTGACAGACAAAAACTACCGAAACATCATTGCAATACTATCTCCTTTCAAATCAAAATTAATTATAATACTTAGGCATCAGTTTAATCAATTTGGAGATATTTTATTAATATGGGGACATTTTAATCAATTTGGCATTATTTTTTGCGATTCGACAACATTTTCATCAATTTCGCAACATTAAAAAAAAGCCAGCTAAAACTCTCGCCAAGCGTTACAGGGACGGAAAGGCGTAATCATTTATATTTTAGTAGAAGATTATACTCATGTATTACATATATATCTGTATTACAATATATGGATTTTAAAATGTTTCCCCAAAATAAAACAGATTGTGTAAGAATTTGAAAATATCAATAATCTAAACTCGTTAAACCCAAAAGCCCCAAAGCCGTTTTGATCAAAACAAAAATGCAATTCCAATAAAAATGTATTTATATATATACTTCTTTATTATTTAAATCGAAAAATATTTACTGTTGTAATAACTCATTGGGTTTAATTCCGTTTCTTAGCAACATAATATATATACATATATTTTTTTTTCATATATAAACTCAGGTGGTGTAATTCCGTCGCTCAGTAACATTATATAGTTTTTTTATTCAAATAATTTTGCGGAACAAATATCGTTTGCATAATGCTATCTTAATGGAATGTTTAATAGTGCGTTTTTTATTAATATCGATAATGCCTGCTTGTAAAAACTCGAAACATGGACTAAATTTTATGTGGGCTGAGTCTATCCCGAAAATTTCGTTCAATTCGGTGCAGTTGTTCTCCCGTGGTGATGAGACAAATAAACACACAAATATATTCACAAATAAACACACAGACAGATTTTGAATTTTATTTATATAGATAATTAGCAGTATATCCATTCTTTGTACGGCAAATATAATATAAAGGAACTCAATATTCACAACTATGTGTAAATTCCTATAGTATTTAAAATGACTTTGCTATTCAAAATATTTTATTACAATATTTAATTTAATACCTCTAATAAATTGTATAAGAATCTCTGGGCTCGATATGCAAAATTATCTCCTCAGGCAGATGTGAAGAATAAAGCATCCTGGTTCAGTTTGTAAATAAATTTCGAAAATATATTTTTTAATTCTCACAAAACGACAGAGATTATCTAGAGCATAATACTAAATTATTCACAATCTTGAATTTTATCGATTCGGTGTTATTTTGATAAATTTAGCGTCATGTAATCAATTTGGTGATATTTTCGTTAATTTAAGCGAAACTTTAAAAATCACCAAATTTATCGCCAAATGGGACTGTTGAGCTGACAGTACCCACTTGGCGACAAGTTGACGAAACATCATCACAATACTATCACCTAACAAATCACAATTAATTTCATTTATTTAGCGCAAGTTTATCAATTTCAATACATTTTTATGGATTTACAAACATGTTTATCAATTTGGCGACATTTTAAAAATTCGCTAAACGTGTTACTAAGTAGGACATTTGGACAGACATACAAATTCTACCGAAATATCATTTCAGTACTCTCTTCTAACAAAACAAAATTGATTTCATTGATTTAGCGTCGCTTTTATCAATTTAGCGACATTTCCGTCAATTTGGCAACGTTTAAGAAAAGTTGCCAAGTTAGCGACATGTCGCCAAATTTGTAGATCTGCCTTTGCAGATCTGAAGAATAAAACATTCTGATCCCGTTTGTGAATACTAAATGGAAATCCTAACATTTTATCAGAAGATATACACGTTCTACTCTTTTTCGGTTTCAACAATCGGCTAAATGAGTTTATTGGCTAAACACAATATATGAATTTATTGGCTAAACACAATATATAAGTTTGAAAACTCTTTGCCAAAATAAATGAAAGTGGTGTACGCAGTCAGCAATTAATATAATTAAAAGAAATATCAAACCGTTAATTTATAAGATATATTTTTATATCCATTTATTTATTATTCAAATAGAAAAATAATAATAATAATTAACAAACGCATTTGATTTAATTGCGTTGCTGAGCAGCATGGTATAAGAAATAATCTTCCTCAAATAATGCTGATAATTATATAACCATTTTGATGTCTTAATACTTTCCATTGTTGAGTTAGAGCCTGTGAAAATTAAACCTTGGTGATAGTGTTTCCATTTACATTTATGCTACAAACCTGCAATTTTCAAAAGTGACTAATAAGCGTAATAAACTCCCAAACTCAGAGATAGAATTTTATTTCACTTTCACGTGTTAAACCAGCGATTTCCAAATTTTTGTCTTTTGGAGGAATTAGGGATTTAGAGAGTAGAACCCCTAGGAAAAAGTTTGGTTTATCATTAATATATCTACAACCTCTGGTCTTAAAATCTCGAATTATGGACTAAATGTTAAGCCGTCCTATATCAAGGCTACCCATAAAATTTCATTAAATTCGGTTCAGCCGTTCTCCATTAACGATAGGACAGACAAATAGACAGACATACAGACAGACAGATTTTTATTTTTCTTATATACATAATGTATAAGGAAAGTATTGTGACGGAGTCGAAAATTCGAATTCTAGTTTTCGACGGGAGAGCACGTTTCAAGCATCCCTGATCACGAATCAAACATTTTTGAAGTGATGTCTGTGTGTGTGTGTGTGTGTGTGTGTGTGTGTCAGTGAGACTGTGGAGACGATAACTGACGAACGTATGGACCGATTCGAACGAAATTTGGTACAAAAATCGCAATCCGTAAACACTGGAAGCCTATTGTTTTTATGCGTAATCGAATGTTCAGAACGCCCCTAAATTTTCGAATGAAATTTTGAAAAAATCGTCAAAAAATCAAAACCATTAACAAAGTTACGTAAATAGACATTTCTTATATAATTATTCTTTAGAAAACGATTGACATAAATTTTAGAACGCTAACATAAACCGTTCTCGAGATATTGCACATTTTTCAAAAAAAATATCAAAAAGTCATATAAAATAAAAATAAAAATATTTCCTATTGAGAAACATGTTCACTTTTCAAATGTAATACCATGCGATAAATTGGGTGACATCATTCTCGTGGATCTAGCTCGTTCTATTCATGAAAAAAGATACTTTGAGTAATACTTTTGTATTTGAACGCCAGTAGTCATTTATCTGCTGTAAGAATAACTTATTTCTTCGTCCATAACGCTTGGCGAAATTTTGGCGACGAATTTAGCGGAATGTCGCCAACTTGACGACTTTTTGAAATGTTGCCAAATTAACGAAAATCTCGCCAAATGGATAAAAATGACGCCAAATCAATGAAAATGACGACCAATTGTCGAAAATTCAATATCTTGGAAAGAATATTAGTATCTACCATAAAAAAACCTATTTTTTTACTCTAAATGTAGTAAATTCATTACATTATATAAGGAAAGTCATGTGTTGCCCAAATCAGATTTTTAATTTTATTTATATAGATTAAAGTGCTCTGAGCAATCTATGGAAAATTGGTAATTATCATTTAAATTTTATTGCCGATATTTGAAATTGAATAAAAGGCATAAAAGAAAATTTTTAAAAGAAAGTGAAAGAGAGCAGCTCTGGATCCTTCAGTGGAATGGAAATTCACGCTACAGTAAAAATATCAAAAGAACGATAAGGACGAGCTCAGAGAAAAATCAAGTAGAAAGGTATGGTAAGAAGAGAAAGATAATTTGGAAATGGATCTTATATAACTGCAAATACTGGAATGAAAAAATGCAAGAAGATTTGGAGAGAAAAATCGAATAGATTTTGAATGGATGAGTGGGTATCTCACATAGAAATAAATTTATACTTGCGTTTGTTTTAGAGTGAGAATGTATCATCCTTATAAGTGTGTTATTAGAAAAGTCTGTGAACTGTCTATAACTTTTAAACCGGATATTGTAGCGCTACAGATATAACGTGTATCTAAAGGAAAGTGAGAATAAACAGTTGATTAGACGTACTATTAACTACTCCCCATAAAGGCAAATTTCGAACTTAAATTACTTCAGAAATCCCCCAAATATATATATATATATGTATATAAATATATATATATATATATATATATATATATATATACATATGTATATATATATATATATATATATATATATATATATATATATATATATATATATATATATATATATATATATATATATATATATATATATATAAGAAAAAAAGGGTTTGTTGTAGATCCAATGAAAGAAAAGTGAGAAGCTGTAGCACAAAAATTCTATCTAACAGACTTACAAACAGAAGTTATATATATATATATATATATAATTACAAAATGAAAAAATAATGTTTGGTTAGTACAAACAATGCGCACTTGAAAGGAAACATTTACAAAGTAAATAGCATTTTATAAGATGAAACTTTAGTAAAGTTCCCTCAGTTATAATATTTTCAATGAAAATGGCGACAAATTAACGAAAATTCAATATCGTGGAAAGAATATGAGTATCTGCTATAAGAATAACCTTCTTTTCTTTTACGGTAAAAATAGTTAATTCATTGCATTATATAAAAAATGGCATGTGTTGCCCACACCAGATTTTTTTAAACGAAATAAAATGCATTATGCTTATTCATCAAATTTTACTATTGAGCAAGTAAACAAATTAGCAGCAGACATTTTAAGTATTAACTTTGCCCCACACATTTGATCTCTCAGGTTAAAATATGAAAATACCAAAATTATAACCTCTATACCTCAAAAACTATAAAATTTATGTACATTTTAATTATACACTATTGTAGGACTCCTAAAGCACTATTAATCCTTGTTAATTGTTCAAAGCTAGCTCTTTTAATTTATGAGATATGAGCATTACAAATATGATAAGAGGGTCTTTTTCAATTTTTCTTTTAACTTGACAAGACCTAGTAAACTACTGTAGATTAGTATTGATTAGAAATAAAGAATTATAGACAAGATTCATAGATTTTCTACATCTATATTTGCAAATATTGATATAGAAACTATGTTAATGAATATTTTTGTTGCGTATTTTTGCTTAATGCATATTTTTATTATTTACTATTTATATCTAATTTATATAGTTTCATAGATATTTCAAATAGAATTAAGGAAAATTAACTTCATCCCTTGTATCTTTCGTTACTCTTAATTTACAGACATATATATTTTATTATTATAGATAGATGAAGATTATCGAAAGTTTCCAAATTTGAATGAATATAAGCATTTTTACACTTGCATATTCCTTAAAGTCACGGCAGCATTATTACGAGAGATCAAATTTTATTTCAATTTCATCGCCAAAGTTTTGGAGAAAAAAATGGCTCTTCCCGATTATTCGACGAGATGGAAATATATTCACGCCTCGATAAAATAACAGCAATAAAAAAATGAAAATCAAATAGAAAGATAAGGTGAAGAGAAAGAAAATAATTTAGAATATGATCTTACGTGCAAAGATAGGGACAAAAGAAATATAGGAAAGTTTA
Source organism: Amaurobius ferox (assembly GCA_951213105.1). NCBI lineage: Eukaryota > Metazoa > Arthropoda > Arachnida > Araneae > Amaurobiidae > Amaurobius > Amaurobius ferox. The sequence continues at coordinate 89,814,386 of OX578154.1, forward strand.
AAAAATAATCAGAAACGCGTTTTTCATTTATGAATGGGTTTTCTATAAATAGATAAATTTATGACTATATTTTTCATATTTAGCACTTTCCAACATAGGTTAAAGTGCTATTGACTTTGTTAATTCTGTATGTCTGTTCGTTCGCACTATAATTGGCGTTTAAATGACTTTATCAACATGGAATTTTAGTATGTTTTTGAGACGATATGTGGAACGTACTGGAATAAAAATGAATAATATCACATTTTTAGTTTCGGATTTAACCCGGGTTGAAAAGAATAAATGCATTAAACCCTATGGGACATAATTTTTCAAACATTTTTTTAAGCCAATTTAAAATTTACAAATCACTTCGAAAAATTTAGGAAATTTTCAAATTATCCCATAAAATATATAAAAAAAAATTCAGAAAAATATATTCGAAATATTTTTTAAATAAAAATGAAAATAATAATTACACCCACAATATATGAAAAGATAAACTATAGCATCCGTTTTTTTCTCCGTGTAAAAATCGTGATGTTTGAAGAGCGTTTTAATTTATATTTAGTGTTCCATACATCCTAAAACCCCTTTATTGTCACATATTATCTGTGTATCTAAATCCTGTGCCAACACAATTAAAATATTTTTTATTTTATATGATCAGTAAGTAATCTTTGATTATTCCTACAACGAAGCCTCATTTCTATAGAATGCAGAATGTAAAAAAATCAAACGATTATAAAATGAGTTGTAGAAGAATAACTGAATTTTTTTCATGCAAAATTATTTAGCTCTAGAGTCTGTAATAAAAGTGATAAGAATGAAATTTTCATTGCTTTTACATGAGAACCAGACGATTTATATTTCGATGACGTCATTTAAATAAAGTTAATTATTTTCTGACGAAGGTTTAAGTTTCCAAGTTTAATAAATTATTGTATTAATATGATAATTTAAAAAAAAATCAGTGCTGGACGTATTGCAGTTTACAACTGAAATAAAATTGCATTTCAGTTGGAAAGTGTTTCATAATCAATGCTTTATGCACGATTGATCGTTTTTAATACTTTACAACAAAGTTGAAAAGTGTTTATGACTTTGTTCATTCTGTCTTTCTGTCTGTCTGTCCGTTAGTACGATAACTGCCGAAAAAATGACTTTAAAAAACTGAAATTTTAGTATGTTGTTCAGACGGTCTGTAGGACATATGTAAATATAAATGAATAATATCACCCAATTAGTTTTGGATTCAACCCGGGTTGAAAAAATGAAATACATTGAGCCCTATGGGAGCTAATTTTTCAAACATTTTTTAAGCGGATTTAAAATTCACAAATTGCTTCGATAATATATATTAATTAGGTAATATTCAAATTGTTCCGTAAAATATATAAAAAAAAATTCAGCGAAATATATTCAGTAGTTTTTTTAAATAAAAATTAAAGTAATAATAACACCTCTTATATGAAGTGGTCACGTGACCATGATATGCAAATACCACGTGACCCACTTCAAAATGATATATGGCATCCATCTTGTTTCAAAATCGTGATTTTTTAAGTTCTTTTTAAATCATATTGAGTGTTGTATCCGTCTTAAAAACACTTTTTTTTGCATAAATCCTGTGCATCTACATACAGAAACATCTCAATTACAATATATTTGAGTTTAAATGCTCATCCAAATTTGATTATTTCTACAACGAAGCCAATCTTCCACCTATGTAAAATTTAAACAGCAAAATATGTAGAATGAGTTGTATTAGAATTGCTGTATTTCTTTAACACAAAATCATTTAGTTTATGGAGTCTACATAGCTGATATGAATGAAATATTCATTGATTTTACAAAGAGAAGGACAATTTTGTCGATGAAGTTTTACACATAGAGTTTAATTACTTGTAGCTCCATGGTCTTAATTTTTAAATAAAATACATTATTATAGTATTGTGATGAATGACATGAATGGGAAATTATTTATGAATGGAATGCTGCTTTTGTAGGGAGAGCCAGGCGTGTTATTTTTTCTATGACGTCAATTGAATGAATTTCAGTTGTTTTCAATGAAGTTTTCAAATATAATAAATTATCGTGGTATTATGATAAATCTAAAATTATTACCGAATAATGTATCACATTTTAGAGATGTTTAAACCAGGCAATTTATATTTCAATGCCGTCATTTGAATGAAGTTCATTTCTTTAGATGAAGGTTTAAGTTTTCTAATATAATAAATTAATGTAGTATAGTGATAAGTTTCAAAATATTATCCAGGAATGTATTGCATTTTAGACATGTTTAAATAACATTGCATTTAAGTTGGAATGTGTTTCATAATCAATGCTTTAAGCATGATTGATCTTTCTTGTTATGTATTATGAAATCAAAGTTATGTACAGTCCATTTCATATGAATAAGAAAATATAATTTTCTCAGTACCTCAATGCAGCTGCATATAGCAAGCCGGGTACCTATAGTTTGATTCCCATTAAAGCAAGAGTCATTGCCAATGTTTTGCAGAAAAAATGGCCCCTTTCGATTATTCGTCCAGATGGAAATAAATTTACGCCTCGATAAAATAACAACAGAAAAAGTAATAACCCGATCCAAAAAACCACGTAGAAATATGAGGTAAGGAGAAATAAAAGAATGTAGAATATGAACTTACGTACAAAGACAGGGACAAAAGAAATATAGTAAATTTTGGAAAATCAACAGCAACAATTATTTCATGTATAAAAATGTTTTCTAGAAATAAATAAATTTATGATTATTTTTAGAGTTTCTATTATGACAAGTGAAGTTTTGTAACATCCATTTTAAATAAATAAGAAAATGCCATTAACTCAGTCCTCAATGAATACAACTGCGGATGGCAACCGAGAAATGCAGTTTGATTTCCCATTAAGACACCAGTGTTTAAAAAACTCTAAAATCAAAAACAACCAAATAAGTTGTTTAAAAATCATTTATTAAAATCGCCTTATTATAACGTACATTATCATGGCCTTCATCAGTGGCGAAGTAAAATAAAATAAAATGCGAACAAGTGCTTAAAAATAGGCCATAGTTCCCAGGAAAAATTTACATATATCAACGACATACAAAATTATATACATCAATTTATAAATTTTAAATCTTTTAAAAAACAATGAGATAAAATAAATAATCATAAACATGCACATTACAATAAGAAATAGAATTTAATAGACAACATGAATGTCGACAAAGTCGTAAAGGAACTGCTATTGAATTTATAGGAAATCATCATCATTTATAGAAAATCTAAGAGTGAATAAAACCTTTTATATAACTCGTTTCCCAATCTGCATGAATTGTGAAACCTTTTTACTCTTATCTGCTCCTTAAATTCACGGTGGCAAAATTACGAAAGAACAAAATTTTATTTCAATTTCATTGTCAAGGTTTTGGCAAAAAACATGGCTCCTCTCAATTATTCATCGAGATAGAAATAAATGCACGCTTCGATAAAATAACAGCAATAAAAATGTCCGATCAGTGAAAAACAAGTAGAAAGATAAGAAGAGGAGAAATAAAATAATTTAGAACATGATTTTATGTACAAAGATAAAGACAAAAGAAAGATAGTAAATTTTGAAAAATCACCAACAACACTTTTTTCATGTATGAATGGCCTTTCTAAAAATAAATAAATTTATGATTATTTTTTTATTATGAAAATGAAAGTTTTGCAAAGACCATTTCATATAAATAAGAAAAATGTTCTTAGTACCTCAGTGAATACAGCTGCATATGGCAAGCTGTAGACTTTAAGTTTAATTTCCCACCAAGACAAGATTGTTGAAAATTTGTTATTTAACTCGTTTCCCAATCTTCATGATCATAAACATTTTTACTCTTACCTACTCCTTACAGTCACGACGGTAAAATTATGAAAGATCAAAATTTTATTTCAGCTTCCTCGCCATGGTTTGAAAAAGGACATGGCCCATCTCGATTATTCATCGAGGTGGAAATAAATTTGTGCCTCGATCAAATAACTACAACAAAAGAAACCCGATCTGAGAAAGTCAAGTAGAAAGATAAGCTTAGGAGAAATAAAAGAATTTAGAATATGATCTTACGTACAAAGATAGAGACACAAGAAATATAGTAAATTTTGAAAAATCATTGAAAACACTTTTTAAATGTATGAATGGGTTTTCTAAAAATAAATAAATTTATGATTATTTTTTTTTATTATGAAAATAAAAGTTTTGCAAAGACCATTTCATATAAATAAGAAAATAAAATTTTCTTAGTACTTCAATGTGTAAGCTGCATATGGCAAGCTGCAGACCTGTAGTTTAATTCACCACTAAGATAAGAGTGTTGAAAATTTGTTATTTAACTCGTTTCAAAATCTTCATGATCATAAACATTTTTACTCTTACCTACTCCTTACAGTCACGACGATAAAATTATGAAAGATCAAAATTTTATTTCAGTTTCCTCGCCATGGTTTGAAAAAGGACATGGCCCATCTCGATTATTCATCGAGGAGGAAATAAATTTGTGCCTCGATCAAATAACTACAACAAAAGAAACCCGATCTGAGAAAGTCAAGTAGAAAGATAAGCTGAGGAGAAATAAAAGAATTTAGAATATGATCTTACGTACAAAGATAGAGGCACAAGAAATATAGTAAATTTTGAAAAATCATCAAAAACACTTTTTTCATGTATGAATGGGTTTTCTAAAAATAAATAAATTTATGATTATTTTTTTTTATTATGAAAATAAAAGTTTTGCAAAGACCATTTCATATAAATAAGAACTTATAATTTTCTTTGTACCTCAATGAATACAGCTGCATATGGCAAGCTGCAGACCTGTAGTTTAATTCACCACTAAGATAAGAGTGTTGAAAATTTGTTATTTAACTCGTTTCCTAATCTTCATGATCATAAACATTTTTACTCTTACCTGCTCCTTACAGTCACGAAGGTAAAATTATGAAAAATCAAAATTTTATTTCAGTTTCCTCGCTATGGTTTGGAAAAGAACATGGCCCATCTCGATTATTCATCGAGGTGGAAATTAAATTTGCGCCTCGGTCAAATAACTACAACAAAAGAAACCCGATCTGAGAAAGTCAAGTAGAAAGATAAGCTGAGGAGAAATAAAAAATTTAGAATATGATCTTACGTACAAAGATAGAGACAAAAGAAAGATAGTAAATTTTGAAAAATCACCGAAAACACTTTTTTCATGTATGAATGGGTTTTCTAAAAATAAATAAATTTATGATTATTTCTTTTTATTATGAAAATAAAAGTTTTGCAAAGACCATTTCATATAAATAAGAAATTAAATTTTCTTTGTACCTCAATGAATACAGCTGCATATGGCAAGCTGCAGACCTGTAGTTTAATTCACCACTAAGATAAGAGTGTTGAAAATTTGTTATTTAACTCGTTTCCTAATCTTCATGATCATAAACATTTTTACTCTTACCTGCTCCTTACAGTCACGACGGTAAAATTATGAAAGATCAAAATTTTATTTCAGTTTCCTCGCCAAGGTTTGGAAAAGAACATGGCCCATCTCGATTATTCTTCGAGGTGGAAATAAATTTGCGCCTCGATCAAATAACAACAAAAGAACCCCGATTTGAGAAAGTCGAGTAGAAAGATAACCTGAGGAGAAATAAAAGAATTTAGAATATGATCTTACATACAAAGATAGAGACACAAGAAATATAGTAAATTTTGAAAAATAACCAAAACACTTTTTTCATGTATGAATGGGTTTTCTAAAAATAAATAAATTTATGATTATTTTTTTTTATTATGAAAATAAAAGTTTTGCAAAGACCATTTCATATAAATAAGAAAATAAAATTTTCTTAGTACTTCAATGAATACAGCTGCATATGGCAAGCTGCAGACCTGTAGTTTAATTCACCACTGAGATAAGAGTGTTGAAAATTTGTTATTTAACTCGTTTCCCAATCTTCATGATCATAAACATTTTTACTCTTACCTACTCCTTGCAGTCGAGATTTATGAAGATTATGAAAGATTAAAATTTTATTTCAGGTTCCTCGCAAGGTTTGGAAAAGAACGTAGTCCCTCTAGATTATTCATCGAGGTGGAAATAAATTTGCGCCTCGATCAAATAACAACAAAATAACCCCGATCAGAGAAAGTCAGGTAGAAAGATAAGGTGAGAAGAAGTAAAAGAATTTTGAATATGATCTTACGTACAAAGATAGAGACAAAAGAAAGATAGTAAATTTTTGAAAAATCATCAACAACACTTTTTACTTTCCTTATATACATATAATGTATAAGGGAAGTATTGTGACGGAGTCGAAAATTCGAATCCTAGTTTTCGAAGGGAGAACACGTTTGAAGCATCACTGAACACGAATCAGACGTTTTTGAGATGATTTCTGTGTGTGTGTGTGAATGTATGTGTGTGTGTTTGTTACTGAGTCTGTGGAGATGATAACTAACGAATGAATGGAGCGATTCGAATAAAATTTGGTACAATTTGAAATTTTGAAAAAATCATAAAAAATTAAATCCTTTAATAAAGTTGCGTAAATAACCATGTCTTATGTAATTTTTTATTAGAAAACGATTGATATAAATTTTATAATGCTAGCATGAACCGTTCTCGAGATATTGCACACTTTTCAAATAAATTTATCAAAAAATCCCATAAATTAAAAAATATATTAGCTGTTGAGAAACATGTTCTCTTTTCATATGTAATATCATGCGATAAATTTCGTGACACCACTCTCGGGTATTTAGCTCGTTCCATTCATGAGAAAAGATACTTTGAGAAACACTTTTGTATTTGAACGTCAATAGTCATTTTTCTGCTATAAGAATAACTTATTTCTCCGTCCATAAGGCTTGGCGAGATTTTGGCGACAAATTTAGTGGAATGTCTCCAAGTCATGTGTTGGCCGCATCTGATTTTGTCATGTGTGAATGGATTTTAATGGAAATAAATAAATGTATTCTTATTTTTTTATTATGAAAATCAAATTTTTTCAAAGACCATTTCATATAAATACGAAAATATAATTTTCTCAGTACCTCAATGAATACAGTCGCGTATGGCAAGCCGGAAACCTGTAGTTTGATTCCCCATTAAGACAAGGGGGTTTAAAAAATTTTATTTAATTCATTTCCTAATCTGCATGAATATAAACCTTTTTACTCTTACCTACTCTCTACAGTCACGGTGGCAAGGTTTCGAGAAATCAAAAAATTTTTTTTTCAGTTTCATTGTCAAAAGTTTTGGCAAAAAGTTAGCTCCTCTCGATTATTCGTCGAGATGGAAATAAATTCACATCTCGATGAAATAACCACAACAAGAAAAGCCCGATCAGAGGAAATCAAGTAGAAAGATAAGGTGAGGAGAAATAAAAAATGGAATATAATGTTATGTACAAAGAGAAGGATGAAAGAAAGATAGGGAATTTTGAAAAATCATCAGGAACACTTTTTCATGTAAGAATGGATATTGTAGAAATAAATAAGTTTATGATTATTTTTAGTGTTTTATTATGAAAATTAAAGCGTTGTAAATTCCATTTCAAATAAATAAGGAAATATCATTGTCTCAGTACCTCAATAAATACAGTATAGCTATCCGGAGACCTACAGTTTGATTCACCTCTGAGACAAGAGTGTTTAAAAGTGTTAAATTTTTATTTAACCCGTCATGACCGATGTGCGGTTGTCTGTCTGTTTCAGTGAGGCTATCTGTCTGTTTCAACTTCTTTGATGGTATTTTAACAAATTGTCCTACTTCCTAGAGAGCTGGAGTTCGGTACAAAACTTAGTTTAGTACAACACTTTAATCTATTAGAATTTGGCGGATTTTTGAAAAATAAAACCGGCATTTCATTTTCAAAATGGCCCGCAACAATTCCATTGTTGTAAGATAGTTAAAACAGACTCAAATTTTCACCGTCGCTTTTATATATTTATATAAGAATTATTTAACACGCGTAAATGGAAAGTTAAACACTGTCAAAACTCTAATGTAACTGTATAAATTAAGCTCATGTCTTACGTCAATATACCTTGTATCAAAATAAATTGTACTTTGTCGTAGAACTAAAATTATTTTTTATTTAGAGTTCCCATTTTTAAGATGTTTTCTATGATTTTCCCAAAGAAATTGAGCTCAATGGTTTCTGTCAATATACCTTATCTCAATATATATTGTGCTTTGCATAAATTATTTGCAGCTTATGGCAATCTCATATTTAAGAACTCCCTTTCTTTAAATTATTAATTTATGACGTCGCAATTACGTCGTCTGAATATAATTTATAATGTCATAGAGGCACGTATATTATCGTAGAAACCCTTCCCTGTACTACTAGTTCGTTACTGTGTAAAGGTCACACCCAAAATAATATATTCCTTACTTAACTATAAATACATTATATATATATGATAATATATATATATATATATATATATATTATACAGGTTGTTCCAAAAAGTTTGAAACGCATTTTAATTCTTTACCTCTTGGAGATAAGTGGGCAATACAAATTGCAAAAATGTTGAAAGTAATGTAGGAAATAAGACTACGTTAATAAAATAGTCCTCCTATTAATTTCCAAAACGTTACACTTTTTAAATTTTTAAACGACCCTCTTAGACAAATTGGGTCAATCAGAATTTTTTTTATTTTTAATGCAAGAAGTTCATTAAAAAAAAACCCGCATATCTGTATCCTTAAAATTGAGTGAGCTATATTTAATAGAATACTGAACATTGTGAATGGGGCCCATATAATAAATTAGAAATGTAATTTTGTGAAATATCACAAAAAGATAAAATTGGATGATAATACCTAGGAGAACCCCAAACGCGTAGTGGGTATCACTGCATTATATGATCTCTGTCTGTGTAATGCTTTATTTAGATGAATTTGTGATAAAAAATGCTCACACATATTACCATATTTTTGATTTAAACAATTTCCATCGTCAATTTGTTTATGATCCCTATTTTCACTGATGAAACAGCCTTTCACATGGTACGGAAATGTTTCATAAGTCAGATTTTTTTCCTTTATCATAATTCAGTTCATTTTAAAGATACAGATATGCGGGGTTTTTTAGTGATCTCATTGCATTAAAAATAAAAATTTTCTGATTGACCAAATTTGTCTAAGAGGGTCATATAAAAATTTGAAAAACGTAACTTTTAAAAATGACTGGGAGGACTATTTCATTGATGCAGTCTTATTTCCTACCTTACTTTCATCATTTTTGCATTTTACATTGCCCACTTATCTCCAACAGGTAAAAAATTAAAGCGCGTTTCAATTTTTTTTAACACCCTGTATATACTATATGCTTACTATATTGTATTGATACTGATATTTTGAATTTGAATTCACCCTATTTTTAAAAAGTCTATTTTAATGAATTTGATATATATACAATTTAGTATTCCCATATTTCATGCTATGTTCTTTTTATGCTTGCGTGGTTACTGTAACTGGATTTCATCTGTAGCTGCCACGTAAATTGAATAAATAAATAAATTAATTAATATATTGCTATATATACATATCCCACTCAATGAGTCTCCGGTCTAACTAAGAAAAACAATTATTTTTTTAGAAATTTGACTTTATTCATCAACATACTCTCCTTCAAGTGTGATACGTTCATTCGAACGCTCCTCTAATTTTTCGATGCCTTTTTTGTAGAACGATTTGTTCTACAAAAAAGGCATCGAAAAGGCTACAAAAAAGGCATTCTTCTTTGCTCTCAAAATAGGCCTCAGTTACGGCAATCACTTATTCATTTGAGCCAAATTTCTTTCCCTGGAGCATCTTTTTGATGTCTGCAAAAAGTCAATAGTCGCTGGGGGCCAGATCTGGAGAGTACGATGGGTGAGGAAGCAATTCGAAGCGTAATTCATATAATTTAGGCATCGTTATCATCGACTTGTGACACCGGCATTGTCTTGGTGGAACAGCACTTTTTTTGCATGTGAGGCCGTTTTTTCTTGATTTCTACACTCAATCGATCAAATAATTCCATGTAATATTCGCTATTGATAGTTTTACCTTTCTTAAGATAGTCGATGAACAAAATACCATGCGCGTCCAAAAATGCGGATGTCATAACCTTACCAGCTGACTTTTGGGTTTTTGGTCGCTTTGGACGACTTTCATCTGCTGTTGTCCATTCAGCTGACGATATTTTTGATTCAGGTGTGTAGTAACGGATCCATGTTTCATCTATTTTCCCATACCGACACAAGAAATCCTTCTTATTTCGCTTTAACAGTTCCAAACAACGCTCTGAATCGTCGACTCGTTCTTGTTTTTGGTCCGGTGTGAGCAAACGCGGCACCCACTTCGAAAGCAACTTACGCATGCTCAAATTTTCGTCTAAAATTGTAAACACACTACCTTCTGATATCTTTAAGGTGTCAGCTGTCTCACGCAACTTCACTTTACGGTCTTTCAAAACTATTTTGTGGACTTTTTTTATGTTTTCCGGAACAAATGCCGATTTTGGTCGACCTGAGCGTTCCGCATCATCGGTGTTTGCACGACCGCATTTATATTCAGCATACCAGTCAATAATAGTTGATTTCCCTATTGCAGACTCTCCATAACGCTTATCAAGCCACTGTTTGGCTTCAACAGTATTTTTCCCCATCAAAAAACAATGTTTAATCAACACACGAAATTCTTTTTTTTCCATTGTTTTGAAAATTACAAAACTGTGGTAACTAAAACCACTGTAACCCATAAACTAATTGTCAGAATGTCATGAAATTTTGACACGTCTCGTTTGAAGGTTGGTACTATCCAGAAATCATATGAGTCTGTCAACAGTGTTGCCATATATGTGTCAGACCGGAGACTTATTGAGTGACGTGTTTTTGTTATATAGTTTGCTATAATACACAATTCATCCTTTAAGGTGACAAAATGTTTAAATTAATTAAAAATTCGAATTTTCGACCCCATTATAGCCATAAACCCCATGCATATGCTATGTATGGATGAAAGACTGAAATGACGAATGCTTCTTCGGTTTTGGAGTCAAACAAAAATTGATAACTCAAAACATACCACAAGGCAGTAAAAATCTATGGGTTTCTCTATCATTCCTCGGAACTCACTGGTTGCGTAATATTCCCTACAAAATATCCCTAACATATCCTCATTCTAAAACTCCCTACAGCTGCCTGCCTTTTTAAAAGGGCACAGCCCTCCTCATCGTCCCTTGCATGTAATTCCCAGTAATGTTCAATGTGGGAGGCAGATTATTTTTTAGTTTTTTTAGAGGTGGGGGTTGATGTTCTTGAGTGTGTTCCATAATGTGCGTGGTATTACGGGGGGATGATTTTTTGAGGGGAGGTATGAATGATTTCGAAGGTTGATAATCAGAGGGAGATTTTTTTTTAAATTCTGCTGTCCGTTTATGCCATGTATTGTATTTTGTGCAGAAACATGGCCTTTTTATGCATAGTTTTCTTGATGTGCTAACATAAGAAAATAATGACAAATTATTGTGTACCATCTGAAGATCACCTTGCACAGTGATTTTTTTTTCAGATAAATTTGAAAATTTGTTTTCAGTCATTTATGTCTACACTAGTATTTCACCCTATGAAAAACAGGAAAACTGGCATTCTTAAAGCAAGTAGTGATGTATTTTATTAATATGTTTATTTTGTATATAACTTATCCTGCTTAGCGTCAAAATCAGCCATGGTATTAAAAAATTGGCCCTGTTACCTCATAATCAATGCTATAAGTGTGTGAAACCTTCTTAGACACTGAGAGAGCTTCTAGAAAAATCTAAAGGAATATCCCCCCCCCACACCCTCCATTTTATCCGCCAGCGTCGGATAATTCGAGAATCCGGATTCGTTTAGCTCTGTTCTGCTGCCGATACTACAGGCTGTCCACAAATGGTTTCCAACACTAAAAAAATTCGTTACAATGAAACTATTACAGTTACAGATGTATGGTTTGTGGCAAAAGATAGATAAATTCATATATTTTTTTTACTTCTTTGTTCTAGGAAAAGACCTAATGTAGGAGGCGCTGCAATCGCAAGACTGAAAATGGCATCATTGTCTGAGAAGGCACAATGTGTTTTGTGGTATCATGGTTTTGGATATGTAGCCCTAAATTAAAAGTCTTCTGCGGTTTAATGCAAAACAGAGTCATTGGTCCCTTTTTCTTTACAGGGCGTTCCTTTTTCTTTACAGAGCATCCCTTTTTCTTTATAGAGCGTCCCTTTTTCTTAGCTTTGCGACACTCTGCCCACAACGATCACCGAACATAACCCCCCCTCCTAGACTTTTTCCTGTGGGGTCATACACTTGTCATGGACATAGTGTATGCAACACGTGTGCTTGATGTGGACACATTGAGAAGAAGGATAACTGACGCTGCTGCTGGCGTCACCCAAGACATGTTGCAAAATACATGACGCGAACTTGAATATCATTTGGACATTCTGCCGGTGACAAACGGCACACATATGGAAGTTTATTGACATTGTAAAAAAATATTATTTTGTCTTTCTTTTGCCACAAACCATGCAACTGTAACTCTAATAGTTTCATTATAATGAATTTTTGTAATTTTGGAAACCATTTGTGGACACCCTGTATAATTATGTAAAGATTCAACTTTGTAGGTTATCTAGGGGAGGTGGGACTTTTGGATGGTCTGGAAAAACTTTCTGACTTTTTTTTCCGCCCGCAGGGGAAATTCACAATTCTGATAGGTTCTTTTCCTTAGACGATAGTATAAGTGTGGAAATGTTAAGTTTTTAGGTCAACGAGCAATTTCTGGAGAGCCTGGAATAGCTTTCTGATAAACTTCCCCCAGGAGAGGAAATTGAAAATTAGACTCCCTAAGGTCCTGTCTTGTTGTTGATTCTATAAACATACAACGATTCAGGCTTCTAGCTCACCGGGGTTTTCTGGAAAGTCTGGAAAGATACAAATACGTACAATTATGGTATAGACTTATCTTACATAAGAAAATATGTCTGTGTATCTGTTTGTCTATATGTGTGTGCGGTCTATAGCGTGAAATCTAAGCAACGTATGTTCATAAAATTTGGTACAAAGGACCCAAACAGATGCACCTTGGCGTTGTTTATTTTAAATTCGGATTATTTTTTTAGTTATAATATGTTTTTATACGATTTTTGTACAAATCGGTTTCTTATCGATAAGAAATGTTATATAAAAGTTTTCATTTTAACACCATCGCAAAGATCCCAAAATTACCTTTTAAACGAGCTTTAAACAGGACCCATACGATTTTCAGTGGAATTTTTGTGGACTTTAAAAAAAATATATATTTTGTATGTTGAGGTCATAACCGGGATATTCTCGTAAAGTTTCCATCTCAATACCATAGGCATAGTTTTCTTGGTTTTTTTTTTATTGCTTTTGTTGTTGTTTTTTTATTGCTTTTTTTATTGCTTTTGTTGTTTTCTTTAATTGCTTTTGTTGTTGTTAATATTATAAGTTGGTTTATTGTTAAAGCTCTCTTTGGTGTTCGAGAATTCGCTGTGATGAGTTCCTGTGTGATTGTACTCAAAAAGTAGAATCATAAATCCAAACAACGCCGGCTATATTTTGTAGTTGTTTATAGTTTCCAGTTTATATATTTTCACTTATAGTTTATAGATTTTTCTTATAGTTTATAGATATTGTATATTTAGTTTTTGAAACACGCATTACAAACTTGAAAAATGAAAAATTTTCAATATTCTTCAAATTAACACGACGATTCATTGAAAACTATATGAGATTTTTAAAAACAAATTATAGATATATAATCTAAATTTTCTACTGAATATTTTTGTTGCGTACTATTTATACCTATCTATTATAGTTACGAAGATATTTCATATGAAAATACGCAAAGTGAGAAACTCGCTCGGACAAAAACTTTGTAGTTTTATCGAAAAGCATTAGATTTATTGAAAATTGAAACTGTTTTTACACATTCAAAACGTTTGTCTTATTTTAGACAAAAGTCATTATTTACTTTTTTATAATATATTATACGCAGACACATGCGCAATAATATACATATATGCATAATATACATACGCAGATACATGCATTCACATTGTTTACATTTTAGTGATGCTCTGTTTTCAGTCTATACATCTAAACCCCAAGTATAGATGTTATTCACATCAAAAGGAGTCAATGCATAGATATTAAAATATTTTAACGAGAGTTACAGACTTTGTTGTGGAAAACATATTGTCAAATTCAAGAAAATATGCATAAAATCTTTAATAAAGCATCATTCCACATAAATGTACTCATTTTAATGAAAAGTATGGATTTATTCTATATAAAGATGTTTATTTTGATGGAAAACATAGATTTACTTTCCGATTTTACATTCATTGATTTGATTGTCTAATTCAGTTTCAAGTTTTATTGTTGAAGAAAGTATGGAAAAAATCCGACGAGGGCAGCACATGAATGCGCCTACAGAATCAAATTAATTTTCTCTTTATTTCTTTCATAATTTCTTTAAGTGGGCTTTATTGCTCAAAATAACATGAATAACTATTTGAAAGAACGCTGATTTTGCAATGGACGTAATAATTTTAAAGCAAATTTAAGCAAATAATATTTAGGCAAACAAATATACCAAGAGCTGTAATTTCTAGAGTTATTGGGTTGGTCTTAATATTTTTGTCGTAAAAAATTACATATAAAATCAGCATTTAACTGATATATTGGAGAACGTGTAGTCTTTTTTTTTAGAATTTGACAATTTTTGCCAGGTATTTACCAAAATCTGATGTGGGCAGCATATGACTTTCCCTGAAGACTTATTTATATCCACGTTTTCTTTATTTTAATTAAATTTAATTCCCTTTTAATTCAAGTTTCGTTCTCATTTGGTAACTGGACTTATTTTCAAGGATGACGTGGAGAAAATATGAAAAAACTTAAATATCTCGAGAACGGCTAGTCCTAATGTGATGGGATTGATCTTATTATTCTTTTCGTTAAAAATTACGTATACAATAAGCATATAATTGATATATTTGAGCATACGTAGTTTTTTATTTTAGATTTGGACGATTTTTGCTGGCCAATTTGCAAAAAAGGGCAGGTTATTTTTTTCCGAAGCTTACAAAAATCTAATCTGCACCAGAGTCGCAAACATGCGACTTATCTACTGAATTTTGTGAAATTATGTCCATTAGTTTTTCAGCTAGACTGAATACAGGCTTTCGCGGGACATTTCGCAAAAAAGGAGGGCTCCCCCCCCCCCCCCGAATCGTACCCAAAACTAATCGGCACCAGATTCACCCACAAGTGCTTACCAAAATACCCACTTGCTTACCAAATTTTATGAAATTCGGTCAACTACTTTTTTAGTTAGAGTGGATACAATATCCGCACAGGCACACAGCCAGACACACAGACAGACATGCAGACACACAGACAGACACACACACAGACGTCACGCTAAAAATAGTTTTTCGTATTCTAGAGGTCTCGAAACGCGTAGATCCGTTGAAAACTCGAGTTGCGATTTTCGCATGATTCCAATATTTTCCCTATACATTACCATGAAATGCAGGGAACGTAAAAGAAAACAGTTTTTTGTTTCCAATCTTGCCCAAATTAAATTAGCACTAGGGTCACTCGCAAGTGATTTGTAATATTTGGTAAATTTGATTTGAGGCAGAGTAGATACATGGATTTAACAGACATACACACAGACACAAACATACAAACGTCATGCCAGAAACTTTTTTTTCTAGAGTTCAAACGTGATCGAGGTGTAATTTTCCACACGATTTCAGTGCTTCCTCTATATATTACAATGCATTGTAGGGAAAGTAAAAATAAGAAAAATATCAATTTTGAAACCATTTTGCATTTAATATTATTTACAGTGTAAGTTTCCCTATCTTTGACTGGCTTTAATACTAGCATAAACTATAAAATTCAACTTAAATTTTCTCAGTCTTCGAACCTGCAACCTCCAAGAAATTCATTCTATTTTTAAACATCCCCGCCTTCTTTGTAAATAGGAAACAGGGATCGGCACAGAGCGAAGCAAGAAACATCTAAGAAACACTCCTGGTTTTATTTCGCGTCTACCCAGAATGTAATAACGTCTCTTGGCCCTTCTTTTTTCCGACATCTGTTCACAAGAACCGAAATGTTACAGCATCATTACCATACTCTCCACTTCAGTTCGACATCTAGAGGAAGGAGTCCATAGTTATTGAGTTAAAGATTAAGACTGCACGCACCCACGTGACACTTCGAACGATTGTTTTCAGGAAGAAGTACTTTTATTTCGAGTATACGTCGATGACTATTATTATTTCAAAGAAGAAAATTATTTGTTCTTCGAAATGATGCCATGATTGTGCATCGACGAAAGTTTGTACGTAATATGTTTTGGTTGATTTTGTTTGATCGATGCTTAAAAGCAATTTTAGTTAGACATGCCCGTATATGAATCAGAGGAATCTTAAACAAACAGGGAAAACATAAACGTAATTATTAGACGTCGTATTTTATGAGTTATGAGTTTGATGTTATATAATTATTTATACAATAGGTAGTAACATCCAACTTTTATTTGCATCATACAAGCAGTGACATGTTTTAATTTACTTGAATTAAATCATTGAAAGTAAATAGAGCGTTTTAAACGTTAAAATGATCGAAATTACACAAAAACTTTTGTGAAATTTAGGTTATTGAAAATTAAATAAAGAATAAATAAGTTGATTTAAAATAAATAATTTATGCAGTATTCAAAACAAGTAGTATTTAAAATAAATAATTTATAACTAGTACAGTATAATAAATAATTATATTCATTTAAATTATAGAAAAATAAACAAGGGATTTTAAATATTCAAATTAGCGAAAGTAAACAAAGGTTTTTAAAATGTAAATTATCAAAAGTAAACAAAAACATTTTCAGATGTAAACTATTGTAAATAAATAGTGATTTTCACAATATAATTGAAGAGTAAACCGTTTGTTCTAAATTCAAATTATGAAAAACAAACAATAGACTATGTCTTATTGATTAAGAAAGAGTAAACAAAAGATTTTTCAAATTTGATATTTTTGTCTATGTCTGCATTGTAATATTGAAATAAGCCAATTGTGTTGTGTAAGTAATGTATTTAAACTTGCATTTCTATTAATTTGGGTTTTATTATTGTATAAATTGTGTTTTGCCACGTTCTTTTAGCAACCAGTAACTTTCAGATCGAGAGAGAGAAACCGCGTCGGCATATTTTTATGCTCTTAAACACGGGGTCGGTTAACTATACAAGTGTGGTATTTTATGTAATTGAACTACTACTTATACCTAAGGCAACACTTAGTGCATCTACTAGTATAATTATAGAGTTCTTTATTAAGACACAAATACATTTATTTATATATGTATATATAGAACTAATGTATATAGAGTAATGCTAAAAATATTCATCAACCAAAAAAATTAATTATTTCATAATAAATATTTAATATAGCATAACAAATACGAAAATTGCATATTATTTTAGTGCATGGACCACTATATAAAAATTTCAAATGTCATTGCCCTCTATAGCCATTATTACGGAGCAGTAGATGTTACTTCATGTCATCCCGAAAATGTAACAAAATGCATGTTTGCATTCTTATACTAATATAGTATAGAGAAAGTATTGTTTTAAAGAGCATTTTAGAATTTGAGATTTTAATGCCAATATATGTTTGAAGTCCTTCTGAACATGTTTTGAATATTTTTTTAGCGATGTTCCTCAGTATGTCTTTTGTTAATTTCTTGAGTACAGCTACAACTATTAAAGGATTTCCACGAAACTTTATATGCTGCTATGTTTTCAATATATATATATATATATATATATATATATACATATATATATATATTATATAAATATATATATATATATATATATATATATATATATATATATATATATATATATATATATATATATATATATATATATATATATATATATATATATAAATTAAAAGATTTTAATCGAAAATTATGCATAAACTACTGTATGTACAAAAAAACCCATCTCTAGCATATTTGTTACAAATGAGTAACTATAGACCAAGACTAAGGATAAAGATAGAAGGTAACATATCACTACAATGGAAAGGGGGATGAGAAGAATATTAGGATACAAAATTCACAATTAAAAGTATATAAATATAAATAAAAATAAAAAAAAGACACGGCAAAAATGAGAAAAGGCAATAATAATTAGCTCAAGATAAAAGATAAAGAACAATCAAGTAAAACTACACAATAATATTGAAGCCATGGTACAGTATCTAATTACTGTACCATGTTTATAAACTATACTTTTTAATTCTTGTTGACTTTTAAATTGTAGAATTAAGACACTTAAATGGAGGTTTTGAATTTCGTGTCTTGTAGGTTATTCCACGATTTCATGATCTGATACACTCTTTTTACATCTTTTTACATTTTTGATACTTCGGTATTCATATCTTATGCAATATATCGGCTTGCGGGAGTGTTGTCTAGGCCAAAATCTTGCTTAACCGGGAAGTGGGGGTCACAACAACCCCGGCCAATCTTTGGTATATTGCTTCCATTTACTTGTCTACTTTTCTGGTGTGATATATATATATATATATATATATATATATATATATATATATAATGTAATAAAAATAAATGTCACATACTTCTCTTTATTTCGGAATATTTCACACACGGACATTCATAAATGAATAATGTTTGTGCTTTACTGCACACCTTCCTCTTCAATGTATCGTGTCATAAATGCGCTTTAAAGGTCAATTTAAGTCTGTCACTGCACTTTCTCTGGATGAAAACCATGGGGGATATGCGGGTGATGAACACTTTTAAGCACCACTGTGATTGTAGTCTAATAAACGCATGATATAATGAAAATCAGTGAACACTCAACGAGACCCACGGTCAAAAATCACATTAATAATTCAACAAAATATACCACTTATGCATATAAGCGGCTGAACGAAGTTCAAAGTCTCCCTGTTTTTAATTCACGCTGCACAGTCGCAATTAATTACAACGGTAACACACCATACTTGCAGAAATGGTTTTCGTAAAAAACTCTCAGAAAAATTTATCTCTCATTATCACTCGTAATTAAGGGGGGATGGGATCTTTATATTAATTTTCACCGCTCCGTTATGTTAAGGTACCGTATAATTAACTGCAAGCGCTGCCGGTAAATGCGCTACATCCGGGCACTGTTTATAAAATGAAAAGGAATCTAAATTAATGAAGGGGGGTATGGGGGTTGAATTTAATGAAGAATTTTTTTGGACAAGTAGGAAAGCTGCTGCCGTGTTGGATTTAAAAGTTTTTCTTCATCCTTGTAGTGCAAATTTTGATAATGCTAATTTGGATGGCTTATGTACATTGGATGCCTGGGGGTAATTTTTGTTTTTATATATAAAATGTAAGACGAGAAGGGGTATTTAATTTTATTAGTCAAATAGTTATGCGGGAAGAAATGCGAGGAATTATTCTGAAAGTCAAACATGTCTGATACCCATACGTGCAGCTCAAACCGCTGCTAAAGTAATGCAAATAAAATAACTTCGTTTAAAGAAGAGAGCGATACATTTTCAATTAAACATACACTGTCAAACATTTTGCAAACTTTACTCCCTTTTTTAGCTACTTTATTGATAATTTCGGCAAACTGATATGAAAACCCACAATTACAGGCCTTCAGTAAAATTCAGGTAATATTTGTTTATATATATATATACTCATGTTCTCATCTCTTCATACTCATGCATAGTTGTTGTTTATGTGATTATTTCAGAAAAATGTAAGGAGACGCGATATGCGGCTGTAATAGGGTTATAGAAGAAGAAAACAGTGCAATACAAGGAAAATAACAACTTCTATTATCTAAAGAAAAGGATTGAAAGAAGAAGGATCACAATACGAATACCAACCTCAGTGAAACAGAATGATTAAAACAATGTAATGCTGCAATTTAATACGGTGTGTGGGAACCTCGGGTAGCCAAGCATGCGGCCCAACGATTTCCCATACTTTTGATGAGGGTTTGGATGAGTGTGTGCTGAAAGAATTCTAAGCCTCACTGAGAGCAGTTTTCAATCCCAGAACGGAGCTTGGTGGGTAGCGGAGGGCTGCAAGATGTCTCCCGACCATATCCCGCACATGCTCTATTGGATTCAGATCAGGAGATTGGACAGGCCACTGCATGTGCTGGATATCTTCAGTTTGCAGGAAGTCGTCGACCGAGGTCGTACGGTGTCGAGGCGTGTTACCATCCATGAATATGAAATCAGAACCAACAGCAACTCGAAACAATCGAACATTAGGCTCAAGGACTTCGCCTCTGTACTTTGACCGGCAACCGACCCCGTGTCAAGGACGTGAAGGTCTGTGCGGCCGTCCATCATGATGCCTGCCCGGACCAAGACTCCCCTAATTGGAAAACGATGTCCTTCCATGATATTTCCAGATGAAAACGCGGAATTCCTCTGGTGAAAACGCGTTTCACGTTCTCGTGGTATGACGGGAATCAGTTTGTAGGCTAAACCTGGACTCATTACAGAGCATGACATTGTCACACTGTTGTCCACTCCACTGTTTTCCCCACCACTATAAACGCGCGCGTATCTGTACAGACGTCAAGGGGATGCAAACTGCTGGTCGTCTGGCACAGAGACCAACGTGTCTGAGTCTTCTGGCCTCCATAGCGCAATTATAGCCAAATATTGGTCTTGCTGAGCGGTTGTTACCCTTAACCGACTTAGTACTGATCGCCGGGTAACATCTCCAATGGTATGAATCCTCTGCCACAGTCTGGAGTTCACACAATGAGGCACATTCAAAATTTGAGACTCTTCGGTGTGGGATCGACCGGATTCCAACCTTCCAATAAACCGTCTTTTCAGAAACATGTCTAGTTGGTATCTTTGTGACATGTTTCGTCCTTTTTTTATTGTTAACGACGCTCTGTACCACATCAATTACGAAATTCTGCCTCAACTGGCTATGTCGCCCGAGGCCGTTTTATACTCGTTCCGACTTTCGCCGGTGCTTTGCGCCTATCGACGTCGACTAAACTGTTTTGCATATGCACAATGATTTACTTTCGTCCCACGATTCTTCACAACTGATTGTGAACCATTGTATTCATTTTTTCTCCTAATTTTTCGCATTTTACGAATTATAGTTAACTTTTGGACATGAGTATATATATAAATATATATATATATATATATATATATATATATATATATATATATATATATATATGTATGTATATATATATATATATATATACATATATATATATATATATATATATATATATATATTAGGCACCATACTACCCGTTACAGACAGCTGATTTCTCTGAAACTTTCTTGAACATGGTTGCAAATTGCAAATGTTTTACAGTATATATTCACACATTTCAACACTTTCGATATTCGGGTAGTTTGTATAGAGCGCTGATTGGAGTTTGTTAAGCATGGTACAATAGAAACTTTACGCAGCATATATCATATTGTTACCAGTATCAATAGGTTTTGGCGACCAAGCCAGCATTTTTTTAAGAATAAAATATAAGTGAGCAACTCGTTTACTCGTTACAGTTTGATTTAAAACATCACTCTTTTTAAGTAAAACTTGATCAACGTATATAAGCAGAAATAAAACGATAATGCAGCATATAGCTATCTCCAGAATGCGTTGGATCCCATTTGATAGTACAAGCGAACCGACAAACCTGATGTCCAAAAAGAAATGCCCAAAGACAAATTGTTTAATTATTGAGCTCATATGTGTCTTGCAGACACTCATCGCCACCTCAGAATTTGGGAATTGTCTACTCTTGTAGAATAGCAATATTGAATAAGGTATTCTATCGCACTCTCTCTATGGGTGCTGTGAGGCGATTATTATATTGGATGGTGCATAACTTGTCTTGGAATGTCGAAAGTTGGTATAGCTGAAAAGAGGTAGGGTGTGGGTGGAAAAACGCGAACCAAATGCAAAGTGAAGAAAAGTACGGTAAAGATAGTACAGTAGCCCCTCGTTATATCGCGACTCAATATATCGCGCAATCGGATATATCGCGCTTCTGTTGTGTCTCCCAATTTAGTTTCTGACATTTTCTGATATACAATCCTGATGAAGCTGCACTATACTGGAAGTTATTGTCAAACAGAATACAGGATTTTAGGAAAAAGCACGGCTAATTCTGGATGCAAAAAGCAAAAGGACAGGGTAACACTTCTTTTTGCAGCAAATAAAGCCGGATGCCATAAGTTGAAAATGTTCCTTTTGGGAAACAGCAAAAACCCTAGAGTTTTGAGAATAAGGAGAATCTGCCAGTGGTATACGAAAGTTTAAGAAACGATTAGATGACACAAACCTTATTAAAAAATGTTTTTTTTTTATAATTTCATCCCATCTTCATCTGAGAAATAAGGGTTTGGAAGAAAAGGCCGTGCTTCTAATTGACTAATGCAGTTTTCATACCGGTGAAGAAGAACTTATGTCATCAGATGGAAATATCAAAGCCATGTTTTTACCATTAAACACAACAAATTTTCTTCAACCCAATGGAACAAGGAGTAATCGCCATGTTCAAGAAAAAAATTATTGACGGGAGTTACTGAGCAACACATTGTTCGTTGAAGAACGACCACTGCCTGAGGCAATGAAAAGTGTGAACTTAAAAAATACCATGCACATTTTCCAAAAGGCGTGGTCCGCTGTTAAATAGAAACCATTTCCAAATGCTGGCTGAAATATTTAAATGATGTTGTACTCAAAGATATTGAAGAAGACTCAATAGAGCTTCTAGTTCAAAAATTCAAGTCCCCCGGTTTAAATGTGTGCTAAGATGAAATGAAAGATTGGATTAGTGTAGATGATAATTAACCGACTTCCGAAACTATTTCAAATGAGCAGATCATACCTCATGTACGAGATAAAGTGGATCCAAAAGATGCTGACAAAGATGATGAAGAAGCGAGTGCTCCTTCTGTCACCAACAAAGAAGCCGTGGTTATGCTTGACCATAGCACAGCATTTGAAAGTTGCAACTCAAATAATATGTGTGAGATGCAGTTGATTCATTTTCTCTTACTGATATTTTCTGGAAAGCAAGTTCTGAAAGGAAAATCGAAGTAGTTGAGATTAGATTGTATGTATGTACCTTCTTCGCAAGAGATTGAACTGTGTACAATAATCAATTAAATGTGTATGTGCAGTTGGACATAAAATTGAAAGGTAAATGGAACTTCTCTGGCTATATTATGTGATTCTTTTTTTATTGTTGTACTTTCGCTCTTAAATTTTTATTGCATGTGTGCATAAAAGCATAATTTTTATAATATCGCGCGATATATCGTGCATTTTGTCATGTCTCCCGACAAGCGCGATATAGCGAGGGACTACTGTATCTACAAATTAGATTTAAAATAAATAGAGATTCATAGGTGCACTGGAAGAGAAATGGGCATAAATTAAGATACAAGGGGGATCATGTACCAAAGACCTGGTTTAAGTGAATGCCTAATCACAAAGCAGCATGAAGTCATCCAGCCAATCCGAACAGGGAAATATATTTCACTTTTGATTTCCTCGGCTTCAACTGGCTTTAATTTTCACTTTTCGATATTTCCTTTCATTTCACACAAAGTGTACTTTTCTTATTGATCACTATTTTTAACACTTTATAGCATACTTGAAAAGTGTTTATAACTTTGTTTATTCTGTCTGTCTGTCTGTTCGCACGATAACTGCCGTAAAAATGATTTTATCAAAATGAAATTTTAGTATGTTGTTGAGACGATCTCTGGGACATATGGAAATGTGTGTGTAAATGAATAATATCACCCAATTAGTTTCGGACTGAATCTGGATTGATGAAATGAAATGCATTGAACCCTATGAGACCTAATTTTTCAGACATTTTTAAGCAAAGTTAAAATTCACAAATTGCTTCGAAAATTTTAGAAAGTATTCAAATTACACCATACATTATATATAAAAATTTCAGCAAAATATGTGAAGTAGTTTTTAAATAAAAATTAAAATAATAATGACACCCATGTAATATGAAGAGCTCACGTGACCCATTTCAAAATAAAATATGGCATCCATATTTTTTCCCAGAGTAAAAACTGTGATTTTTAAAGTTTTTTAAAATTTATATTTAGTGTTGAATCCGTACTAAAATCGCTTTATTTTTGCATATTTTCTGTGCATCTTTGTTCTGTGCAACGCTATTCTGTGCTAATTATTTCTATACCGAAGCCTAATTTCAATGGATACAGAATGTAAACACGTGATTGTAAGATGATTCGTGTAAGAATTGCTGAATTTTTTTCAATCAAAATTATTTGCTGATTTTTTTTCAATCAAAATTATTTAATTCCGGAGTCTGAATTAAGAGTGAATGAGTAAAATATTCACTGCTTTTACATCGAAAGTCAGACGATTAATATTTTGATAACGTCATTTGAATAAGATTCATTTTTTTTTCGATTAAGCTTTAAGTTTTTAAGTAAAATGAATTATTGTAGTTCTGCGATAATTAAAACATATCATCACTAAATGTATTGCATTTTAGAGGTCTTTAAATAAAATTGAATTTCAGCTAGAAAGTGTTTCACAATCAATGCTTTATGCATGATTGATCTTTCTTGTTTTTTTATTTTGAACGGTAAATATTGATGCTATGCATGACGATGGTACACGGGTACCTGAGGAATGGAGATTTCCTTATGATTTTAATTGTTTTATTTTGATTATCTGGGAGTATATTCTACTGAAGTGTCGTCAATTTTAATCAGTTCTGGGGGATAATTCTTGGTCAAACTTGACATTGCATACACAATGGATTTTTGGTAGATGAGATAAGACTGGAAAGTGTTGTGCCTCCGTTAGAAGACGGCACGGATAGTAGACCCTCCCTGAGTCGCAGATGTATCTCTGCAATTGTTAATCTCCAGAACCAATTTATCAAAGATAATTTTCATATTCAATTTACCAATTTCAAATTTTTCTATATAATTCTATAGTTTTCGATAGCAAAGCTGGACATAAAGTTTTGTTTAAATCCATTGACATTTGTGGCAGCTATATTGTGTACATAAGATATCGATCACATATTTACAAACAGCAGACGGACATCATTCTAAATATAGTCAAAACGCGTTCAGAAGACCCTGAATCATACATTGGCATCAACATCTGTAAATAGAAAACTTTCGTGAAAGCAATATACTTTCCCCATACTAGATTATATAATATGAAAAAGTGAAAATTAGTTTTTATTAAGGACTGTACTATATATTTTACTTATATTAACTAATTTATACTATATAAAATATAATTATAATGCTTTATATTTACTTATATTATCTTATATATATTTTATATATAGTTATAATACTTTATATTTTATTTATATTAACTAATATATACTTTATATAATATAGCTATAATGCTTTATATTTTACTTATATTAACTAATATATACTTTATATAATATAGTTGTAATATGTTACATTTTACTTATATTATTTAATATATACTTTATATGATATAGTTGTGATACTTTATATTTTACTTATATTAACTAATATATACTTTATATAATATAATTGTAATACTTTATATTTTACTTATATTAACTAATATATATTTTATATAATATAATAATAATAGTTTGAAAGTCCAATGATAGAAAAGTGAGAATCTGCAACTCGAAAAATATAACTTTAAAACAAACTTACAAAATAAAAGTATAAAGCAAAATAAAAGTATACAGCAAATCTTTAATCAAATGGAAAAAAATTAAGCCTTACTATTATAAGCGCCACTTTTTGTAGCTCTTATTGTATTATTACTTTTTCTTGCCTTTTCGCATTACTGTAATATATTTCTTACGATTGGCAGCAGTAGATCATTCCTTTTTCCTTTGCGAATGGCAACACTGGTCTCTTCATTCTGGGTTCCTGGGTTTGACTGGTTCAGGCATATGCAGTGTTTATTCCAGGAATTCTTGTTTCCTTTGTTTTTCCTTTTTTATGCATGTTGTCCAAGTAGAAATAGTTTATAGGTATAATCTCTTTATTTCTTCAGAAACATATATATTTTGTGTTTGCTTCGACAACATGCTTGGACCAGATGACGAGTTTTGGCGAAGTGAACAATTCCACTATTTCGGCCTAGCACTTGTCCACTTGTATAACATTAATGCTTGGATTTTATATGTTTTTCTATTATCGATTCCATACTATTGATATTTGTTGATTATCTTTAACTTGATGACTCGAAATTTGAATTTTTTTTTCCATTTGGTTGAAGATTTGTTGTTTTATACTTTTATTTCGTAGGTTTGTTATAAAGTTAGATATTTCGAGTTGCAGCTTCTCACTTTTCTATCATTGAACTTTCAAACTATTATCATTATTGAAATCATTTTATTTATAAGCTGCATTTGCGCAATAAATTAAATGTATTTACCATTGTCATTCCTTTTTACTTAATATATTTTATTACTTTGATTATATACATAATGTATAAGCAAAGTATTGTGACTGGGTCGAAAATGCGAATTCGAATTTTCGACAGGAGAGCACGTTTCAAGCATCCCTGATCACGAATCAAACATTTTTGAGGTGAAGTCTGAGTGTGTGTGTGTGTGTAAAAGTATGTGTGTGTATGTGTGTCAGTGAGCCAGTGGAGACGATATCTCACGAACTAATGGAGCGATTCGAATGAAATTTGATACAAAAAATCACAATTCTTGAATACTGGAAGTCTATTGTTTTTAAACGTAATCGAATGTTTAAAATCTCCCTAAATTTTTGAGTGAAATTTTGAAAAAATCAACAAAATACAAAACATTTAATAAAGTTACACAAATAGACATTTCTTATGTAATTTTTTCTTAGAAAACGATTGACATAAACTTTAGAACGCTAGCATGAACCGTTCTAGAGATATTGCACATTTTTCAGATACATTTATCAAAAAATCCCATAAATTAAAAAGAAAATATTAACTGTTGAGAAACATGTTCACTTTTCATATGTAATATCATGTGATAAATTAGGTGACATCATTCTCGTGGATCTAGCTCGTTCCATTAATGAGAAAATATACTTTGAGTAATACTTTTGTATTTGAATGCCAATATTCATTTATCTTCTATAAGAATAACTTATTTCTCCATCCATAACGCTTGACGAGATTTTGGAGACGAATTTGGCGGAATGTCGCCAACTTGACGATTTTTTGAAATGTTTCCAAATACACGAAAATCGCGCCAAATGAATGAAAAATGCTAAATCAATGAAAATGACGCTAAATCAATGAAAATGACGACTAATATTCGAAAATTCAATATCTTGAAAATAATATAAGTATCTACTCTAAGAAAAATCTATTTTTTTACTGTAAAAGTTGTAAATTCATTGCATTATATAAGGAAAGTCATGCGTTGCCCACATCAGATTTTTTTTTACATATTCATATTTGAAAAGTATCCTTAATTTTTTTAGCATACTTCGACATTTATGAAATGTTTTTTATATAGTTATATTACTTTATATTTTGTTTTATATCGGGAAAGTAAAATATTCAAAACTTTTACTTTAGTTTTTATAAAAAACATTCAAAATTCCTTAACTTTCCAAAACAAATAAGTGAATACCCGAACTAAAAAGTATTATCCATAAAAAAAATTCCGAAACATCTCTTCCATCAAATCTTTTTTACGGACAGGTGTTAGGCCGAGCAAAATGCATTAAACTGTCAATACCTTAAGAATGAAAGGCATGAAAGAAAATGAAAGTGTACTGCTATTTTACTCGAAATATACGGCGGGAGAAGCATCAAGAATGCATACAACCACTTACGCTAACTATGAATAGTCAGAAGCTAAAGCATTTTCCCCTTTACACGAAAATTCCCTTTCTTTTTCCCTTTCCTTACAGTATATGGGGTACATATATCCTTAAATTTTTTTTAAAGCACGGGTGGAAATATGTACAAAGATTGAAAGAACAGCCCCTTAAAAGGTTCTTTGTTCGAATTTGAAAAGGCCTTCACACGCCATCGGGGGCGGGGTTGTATCACCATTAAATTTTCTCCCCCCCCCCCTCTCTCGTCTCAAACTACGCGTCTTCCTTCCGCATTTGCTTAGGATATCAAAAGGGATTTCTTTATTGTTTGTTTTTTGTGATATGTGATAAATTCTTAAGAGTGTGAAAAAATGTTGCGTTTATCAAAAGGATCGGCTCTGTTTTTGTAAGAAAAGTTTAGCGTTACCTTCGCTGTATGTCTTTTCCTATTGAATAAAGGATTTGCTTAACAATAAAAAATATTTCTAAAGGATAAAATTGGTTTATATTTTATTTAAAATATGATTTTTTATGATACAAGTAAAGTTAGTTGTAGTTTTAGTATGTAAGGTACTGTTTGAATATGGCCAGGATGCTGTAAGAATAGAAGCATTTTTTTACTAAAACGTTCCAGTTTCAAGACTTTAAAGGATAAACATATATTAAGACTTCCTGAATCATTTCAAACAATTTCAGGAAGATCGTAGTGTGTGTGTATGTGTGTTTGTTTGTGTGTGTGTGTTTGTTTGTTTGTGTGTGTGTGAAAGCCTCAGGCCGTCCGGCTCGTCCAGAGGACTTAGAGCAACAAATTGGACGACCGGGAAGGTGTTTGTGTGTGTGTGTGCATGCATGGGTCTGTTAGGTTTAGACATTAAAAAGCAAAACTTTGGACTGGAGTGTCGAAAGCCCAGACCACTTGGCTCGTCCGAGGACTTAGAGCAGCAAATTGAGTGGCCGGGAAAGTTTTGGATAACGGAGTCCGACCCCCACAGTCACGGTCCCCGGTCAAAGCAACCAAAATTTATTAAATTTCAATAAAAATTTTACATACGAATTGTCAGAAGTTCAACAGCCAATCAAAGCTGGAAAAGATATTATTCCCAAACAGACGGGGGACATTTCAAAGTTTGACGAACACATATCACACATTTCACACAGTAAACACAGTAAAACCACAAAAAGCACCGCAAACAACATGAAAACATAAAAGGGGGAGTCAGGCTTCAATGAAATTCTCACGAGAGAAAGAAAAGAGTTAAATTTTATATCTTTCAAAAGTCAAGAGAAAAAGGAAGCATAATGCTAAGATCAGAATTAAAGTTACGTGTTATTTTTAAAATCAAAAAGTATGTGATTAGACTGTGAAAAAGTATGTGATTAGAAAGTATGTGAAATCAAAAATGTATGTGAAAGTATGTGTGATCAAAAAGTATGTGATTAGAAAGTTTGTGATTGGACTGGAGTGTTGTTGTTGTTGAAACCCAGACCGTCCGACCTACCAGAAAGGTGTAAGGTAACATGGACTGGAGTGTGACTCTACTCAGATTTGTCATACCAGAATAAAATGTTAGAATCATATTTTTTTTTTTAATTCCAATTTTACAAATTTTTTTAAAAAAAATCGTGTTCTGACAAGGGAACCTCAACTTTTGTTCCAGCTAATTTCAGCTGGAATTGGGTGGAAACGGTAGGTACTGGCGAGAAACCTATGTCCTTGAAATATCTCTTGAATTGAGCGTGATTCAGTAGAAAAAAAAATACCTATCATGGTACACTAGTATCAGTTCAACTTACAATTTCACATTATTGTGCTAACGTAATTATAATTTCAGTAAAAGCACTTAACCATTATAAGTTCCTTTAACTCTATTTCGTGCCCATTAACTGGTGGCAATTGCTTCTCATCAGTGACTCTTCACTTAACAGATTAATAACATTCACAGGGTGTATCCTCACCATTGTGTTCTACCGAAATTATATACATTATTATATACATAAGTTATATACATTATTATATACAGAAATTATATACATTATTAGCATAATGACTTCCATTAATTGGTTTTGTATGAGCCATAAATGTACATTCAAATGTGTTCAGAGTAGTAAAAAGAGAAGAAGAAATTTTTTCTATGCTAATCCATGTAAACTTTGGGATTATTTTTCTACGGATCTCCAAGCTCAATTCAAGAGGTATTTCAGGGACATTAGTTCCTCCTAGTATCTACCGTTTCCACCCAATTCCAGCTGAAACTAGCTGGAACAAAAGTTGAGGTCCCCTTGTGAGTCCAAATGATTGCCATTAAAGCGTGTTACCCTTTACTTTAAAGGGCTTGAAAATGCTTTCGATTGATATCATACTTGACAATGTACACCCGGGGGAATAACTCGCTCTCCAACGGGGGATG
The DNA here is from genome assembly GCA_951213105.1 of Amaurobius ferox. Classification (NCBI taxonomy): domain Eukaryota; kingdom Metazoa; phylum Arthropoda; class Arachnida; order Araneae; family Amaurobiidae; genus Amaurobius; species Amaurobius ferox. Next base: position 89,844,763 of record OX578154.1, read on the forward strand.
AATGACGTCATGAACTGAAAATAATGCCTCACGGCTATTTTCACAACACATGATTAAAACTATTAAACGTCGTGGTCATTGAATCATAAATAAATCCTTTTATGCATGATTAAGTCAAATTGTGTCCTAAGTTGAAATGTTGAACAATATAAAATGTTGAATAAATAGCAAAGTTTTCACTCGAAAACTACACAAATTATATCCAGTTCTAGATTTTTTGATAGCAAAGCTGAATATAAAGTTTGGTGAAAATCCCTTAATATTTGTGGCCGCTGGAGTGTATACAAGAAATCGACTAAGGACATACCGACAGACGGACATCACTCCATAAATAATCAAAACGTGCTCAGGAGGTCCTAAAACATATATTGGTCCTAAAATATCAAATTCAATTGTTTCCGTGAAAACAATACTTTCTCTATATTACATAGTATGAGATAGTAAAGCTCAAATTGAATTAACTTACCGTTGTGAACTATTTATTATATGTTTGTATTGTGCAAAAAACTAGGTTTTGTTTGAATGGAATTTTAATAGTTCACATTATTGAAACTCTAACTTTTCTAAACTTTAAGTTTCTGGAAACAATTTTTCTTGTGAATAGACAACGGTGATTCATGGAACAATTGTGAAAGTGTGTTAGGGGTATCCATTATATGTATATATGAGATCAAATTTTCCAGTACAACTCCATCCCCGATCTACTTTGAGGCAATATAGAATTATTCCCTGAACATATAGTGTGAAATAATTTTGGGAAAATATTTAAACTTACGGATAATCATTGGTATGCCTATATTGAGGCCAACTTTAGAAAACAAACTTTTATAGAATTTTGGAAAAACATTTATAAAAAACAAGTTTTTGAGCAGAAACTCAGAAAAATATATAATTTTTAAATACCAACATGCATCCGTTTTTGAGATGGGATACAGTGTTGATATTATACAGTAATTTCCATAAAAATAAAAATTAATGAATTGGTATCAAATTAGTAGATATAAGTACTTTTCAAAAAAAATTAAATATCCTGCCTTAAAAGTTATTATAAACCATTCTAAAGATATAAATTTCACTTTCTATACGGTGAATACTGTATTTATAAAAATATTTTAGTGATGGGAATTATTCAATTGGGAACGATTGGGAACTAAATGAAGACGATTAATTTATCGAATTATACTATTATTCCAAATTTGTTATCATTTTCGAACAAAACTGAAATAGATCGACGTGTTGAATACAACGTATAAATATAATTTATATTGTATAAGGGTACACAATAACAAATATTAGCATTACCTTGTAGCAAACTCTTATCAGGCAGTTTTAAATGCCTTTTGCTTGATGCGTCTTTAGCTTAACGCTTTAATTCAGACTTATAACACTCTGGCCCAGAGATTAAATTCCAGAACTAAAAAGTTGTCTATTTTGCTTTCTAAAACGATCTTAAATGAACATACGAGTGGGTTTCTTAGGGAATTGACGGTACTATCGATAAATGTCATTGTTTCCCAGGTCAATCACAAGATCATTAGTGTTATCATTTTAATACATGAGTATTATAATTTTACGTTTAGTAATATAATTTTACTACATTTTAGTAAAATGTTAGTTCGTGCAATTACCCGCAATGTTCTTTCCCTCGCAGCCTCTCTTCCCAATAATACGAGAACAAACAATATTTGTACAGTCATACTATTCAGTTTGCTTTGGAAGTTAATATTAAGTTAAAAACTTTTATTAAACAACTTTGGAAAAATAATATATTTATATTAAACATTACTTTACATATATTTAGTTGTTGCCTCATTAACAAAATGAAGCAAATTACAAGCTAACCGGTTCAGAAAAGTTTTAGACTTTACTAAACCGGATCTTGCTAATAAGACTTGTAACAAAGCTTCCGTGAGTAGTACGCATTACAGTTCACGCAAATGCTCTTGAAGTAGAATTTCAAAAATCAAACAGCCTATTTACAGGGCTTGCGTTCCAAGAGATTCATGCATGCAGAAAGCTGTGCATTTTCCAAATACATATTTTGAAATGTTATTTGGAAACGGTAGTTTATAGAGGTTTATTTAAAAATATAAGCAACTTTAATCTTCACGACAGAATTAAATGCAGTGTGTGTACTCAGTTCAACTTTTTCATACCAGAATCCATTTTTAAATAGCTTGTAATTATATATATATATATATATATATATATATATATATATATATATATATATATATATATATATATATATATATATATATATATATATATATATATATATATATATATATATATATATATATATATATATATATATATATATATATATATATATATATATATATATATATATATATATATATATATATATATATATATATATATATATATATATATATATATATATATATATATATATATATATATATATATATATATATATATATATATATATATATATATATATATATATATATATATATATATATATATATATATATATATATATATATATATATATATATATATATATATATATATACTATTACGATAAAGTGAGACTAAAATAGGATATATCCCAAATAAGCCAGAAATTAAAAGAACGATTCACTACAAAGGAGGAGGCGCAAGTGCTGCTCAAATTCCCTAGTAGAATACAAGAATGAAAGTAGAAAAGAACGGGAGTGACCATATGAATTACATAAGAATGGTACACGGGTGGATTGCGACACCTCTTTCCCGCTTAAAGCAGCTTTTACTACCCGGGTAACGCTCACGGAACCAACATAATTCCATGATCAGCCTCCCAAATGTGCGAAAATAAAAGCACCAGAACAGACTCAGGAACAAAGAAGTTAACGAATCCATGAAGGGAAAACATCCGCTAGTCCAACCCGATGGAACGTCTCTTTATATAAGTAAAGTTGCTCATGCGCAGAGAAATATCAGGATAATAGTTTCGCAGTCATGAATATTAAATCTCTATATCAACAATCAAATTACAAATTTTCTTTAAAAAACGATTTGTAATAATGTTGTACAAAATTGACTGGATAATTTCTTTTTATAGCTTCATCTGCAAATTTTTTACATTTGCAAATGTAGTCTTTCCTAAAAGTATTATAATTTTGGTTTCTTCTAAAATGTCCAATTATTATATTTCTGAAGACATACTTTGCAAGGTTTGAGTTCCAATCGATTATATGATTTACCTTGATCCTGTATGAATCTCTTTTGTCGTGTAACTCTGTGTATATTCCATATTTCTTGTGTTTTTTGATAGCTAAATCCAAGAATTTTACCAATCCGTCCTCACACGCTGGATTTTCAATAAGGTCCAATTCGCTTGGGTAGAATGAAAAGTCAAAACATGGGGTGTTTTCAAAGCCCCCAATTATCACATCATCGACATAACGGAAGTAGGGCATTTCCGATAGGATATGAGTGCCTCTTTCATATTTAGATAGATATATATCTGCTAGTATTGACGAGCAACTCCCTCCCATAGGTATGCCCTTGATTTGTTTGTAAAAATTGCTTCCGTCGTGTAGTATGTTTTCTTTCAATACCAATTCCACCAAATCCATGTATCTTCTATAAGTTATAAATTGCTTTAGATCGTATTCTTCATGTAGATCTTTCAGAATCAATTGTAAATTATCCAAATCAATATTGTTAAAAAGATCTCGGAAGTCGTAACTCCTAAAGTTGATATCGTTATGACAAAACTTTAGTCGGTTTATCAGTTCCTGTCCGTTTTTTATCATAATAGAGTTATGTCTTTTGATATCCTGCATAACTATTATGAGTAAATCCAAAAGTTTTTTGTTTGCTATTTCCAAATATGAACCACATCCCACCGTCACAGTTCGAAACTTGACAGGTGTTTTGTGTAAATTGGGGATCAGGACCAAATATGGATATTTCATTGTTTTAATATCAATTCCTATTTTTTTGTAAAGTGCCTTTTCTACTTTCATTCTTATATATATATATATATATATATATATATATTTATACACTCATGTCCAAAGTTTAAGTATAATTTGTAAAATGCGAAAAATTCGGAATTAATATGGATACAGTAGTTCACAGTCAGTTATGAAAAATCGTGGGACAAAGATTAATCACTCTGCATATACAAAACAGTTCAGTCCACTTCAATATGCGCAAAGTATCGGCGCACGTCGGAAAGATTATAAACGGCCTCGAGCGGCATGGCTAGTTGAGGCAGAATTTCGCAATTGTTGTGGTACGGCGAGTTGTGAACAATCAAAAAGGACGAAAGATGTCACAAAGATGCCAACTGAACATGGTTCTTAAGGGACTAATTATTGGAATGCTGGAATCCGGTCAATCCCAGACCGAAGCGTCTCGAATTCTTAATGTGCTTCAGTGTGTGATCTCCAGACTGTGGCAGAGGTTCCAAACCACTGGAGATGTTGCCCGAAGATCCGTAGCAGATTGGCCTAGGGTACCAATCGCTCGTCAAGACTGATATTTGGTGATGACAGTGCGACATCAGAGGAACCATTTTGACAGGCAACTGGATTCAGCCCTGACAGCCGCAGCAGGAGTCACTATTTCAAGACAAACTGTTTATAGGAGTCTCAGACACGTGGGTTTCTATGCTAGACAACCAGCAGTTTGCATCTCTCTGACGTCTGCACAGAAACGCCCGCGTTTACAGTGGAGTTTGGAACATCGGCAGTGAAATGGACAACAGTGGAGCAATGTCATGCTCAGTGAGGAGTTGGGAAACCCGTGTTTCGCTAAACTTACTTGTAGATGCAAATATGTCAAGTAGACAGTTCATGTGTAAAATATAATTTCATTGTATAAGTGGTAGTGGTAGTACGATTATCAATAACCCAGATGCTCGTCTTCCTTGTTGTTGAGCGCTAAGACTCAACAATGGCTGACAATACTGTTAGCAAAATATGGCAAGAGACATGTAATATAAATACAATCTGAAGTCAAAAACCCTTTAATTTGTTAAATCATATCAATAAGCATTAACATTACAAATAGACTCATTTCACTTTGTTTTAAATATACTCTTCAATATACTAATCGTTAATCATGAATTAAATTCTTAATCATAATCCTGGACTGGAATAATTGTACAATCATAAAATATTTAAAAGTTCGTGAGAGTCATAATTTAATTCGTCTGGTTAATTCAAAAAGGCATAAAAGTCGACATTTTCATTCTTATATTTAAAACATTTTCCAGACCAGTTTATTAATATCCTTCCTTAAAATCATTGGAGTTCTATTTACAATAGTAGATGCTTTAGTTTCTTGGCCATGAGATGGGATTTTATTATTTAATTTGAAATTTAGAATATTATAAAATTTAGACCTGACAGCCTTAGGTCTGTCATCGTGATGTTCTCTGTTCCATCTCCTCGAAACAAGCAGCGTCCCTTCTCAATCGCTACCAAAATCTGACGTCACAACTACATATACCTTCATCAAGCACTCGCTTTTACTGGCGCGCCGAAAAGAAATAATTAAACAAGAAAAAGTAATGCATCTACGTCCAACGGACTCTCCAAAGCGGAAGTCCCAGCCGCTAAAAATGCAAGTACATGAAGAGTGCGGTTTCCTCCAATACAAAATTTAACACAGAATATTTTACACTTACATCCAGTACTTAAAACACATTTAAAACAGGGAAAATTAAAACTCACAAAATACCGATACTACATAGTCCAGGTTTAGCCTGCAAACTGATTCTCGTCGTACCACGATATGGAAAGAACGTGGAATGCGTTTTCACCCGGTAAACATCACGGAAAGACATCGTTTGCCGTTTGGGGACGTCATGGTCTGTGTAGGCATTATGATGGACGGCAGCACAGACCTTTACATCTATGACACGGAGTCGGTTACCGGTCAAAGATACAGAGACAAAGATATAGAGACGAAGTCCTTGAGCCGACCGTTCGATTGTTTCGAGGTGCTGTTAGTCCTGATTTCATATTCATGATTGATAATGCGCCTCTTCACCGTGTGGCCTTGGTCCACGACTTCCTTCAAACTGAAGATATCCAGCACACACAGTGACCTGCTAACTCTGCTGATCTGAATCCAATAGAGCATGCGTGGGATATACTCGGCAGACATCTTGCAGCCCTCCGCTATCCACCAAGATCCATTTCGGGATTGAAAACCGTTTTTCTGTGAGTCTTTGGACTCTTTGAGCACACAACTCATACAAATCCTCATCGAAAGTATAAGAAATTATTGTGCAGCATGCACAATGGCTACCCGAGGTTCCCACACACCGTATTAAATTGAAGCATCACCTTGTTTGAATCATTCTGTTTCACTGAGGTTGACTCGTATTGTGACCCTTTTTCTTTCAACCCTTTTCTTTGAATAATAAAAGGTATCATCATCAGCAACTATGCTCAATATTTGGACATGAGTGTATATATATATATATATATACATATGTGTATGAGTGATATATATATACATATGTGTACATATGTGTATGAGTGTATATATATATATATATATATACCGGGTGGTCAGAATTAAAACACCCCTACTCTGAGCTCACTGTAGATCGAACTACTCAGAGTAAAGGCTCCAAAATTGGTGAACATACTATTCAAGACACGGGGAAAGGGATTAAAATTTAGTTCCAGAAACACCGATAGATGGCGCTGTACAACAGAAAATATGCTAAACAGACACAAAATACACATTTGTGACACATTTTATTCGAACGTACCAAACATTCATATCAAAATAGGACCTTATTGATGCAGGGAATGCTTCGTATAACGTTATACATTGATTGTTCAACAATAGCGGTGGAAACGTCGTCAACGACATCTGAACGAGTCGATTTGCGTCCTCGACCCGGCTGAACTCCAAGATGTCCAGTTTTCTCGAATCGAGCGATCATTCTTCTGAGAGCTTGTGGAAGTAATGGTCCTTTGCGCAAATTCTTAAGTCGACGAAACTCTCGAAGTGCAGCTGCAGCATGTCCTTTGTTTTCATAAAATAGCTTCACAAGCAAAGCGCGTTCTGGCAGTGTGACAGCCATCGCTGATAAGAATGAAAATTTCCCAGTTTAACCCCTTTTATGCCCAGAACATAGTAGCTGCAAACCAAGGGTTAATGCAAATTTTTGTGCTTACAGTGCGAAATTGCAGTTACGATGACAGTTTAAGTTTCTTTACTTTTTTATCTTCTTTTTTTCATATCAGCAAAAGAAATTAAAAAGGAAAAATTCCATATCGCATGTTTTTTTGTTTTTTTTGTAATTATTTTGTGTTTTTTCAGCACATTTTCTGTTATACAGCGCCACCTATCGGTGTTTCTGGAACTAATTTTTTTTCTCGTAATCCCTTTCCCCATGTCTTGAATAGTAGGTTAAACAATTTTGGAGCCTTTACACTGAGTAGTTCGATGTATAGACAGCTCAGAGTAGGGGTGTTTTAGTTCTGACCACCCGGTATATATATATATATATATATATATATATATATATATACATATATATGTATATATATAATATATATATATATATATATATATATATTATATATATATATATATATATATATATATATATATATAATATATATATATATATATATATATATATATATATATATATATATATATATATATATATATATATATATATATAATTTGAAGTCTCTATCTAGTCGCGAAGCATGCTTTTTCTATCAATTCACCTTTCGAATGCTTTTGTGTGGACTACCCACCCCCTTAAATGAACATGTTTGAAAAACTCCATTCTTTGGTTTTCTATGAGATAATTCGCCTATATACCGAATATCAAGCCTCTGTCACGTTTTAATAGGGGCGTTTCTCCTTTATTCAGAAAATCGAACATTTTAGTGTGCGGCACCTCTTAAAGTGGAAAATATTAGAAAACTGAAATTGTACACATTCTTCGTTCCAAATTATCTACATTTACACCAAATTCAAAATATTTTTCTCATACCGAAACATGTTTTTCTATCATTTTACATTTCGAACGTTTTCCTCTGGATCACCCCCTTAATCGAACATTTCTACCTCTATTTGTTTTGGGTGCTTTTATTAAAGGATTAGCCCATGTACCAAATTCAAGCCTCTTTCAAAATTTAAAGGAGGCGTTACTCATTTATTCCGCAAATTGAACATTTTGGTTTACGGCCCCTCTTACAGTCCCTCTTACAGTAGAAAATATTGGAAATCTGAAATTGCACACTTTCTTCCTTTCGAACGATTTACTAGTACACCAACTTTAAAGTCTCTCTCATCGCAAAGCATGCCATTCCATCATTTCACTTTTCAAACGTTTTGGTGTGGGGCAACCTGTCTATAGAACATTTTCGAAAACTTCGATTTTTGCAGGGGGTTTTATCAACCGATCGGTCCGTGTACACAATTGCAAGTCTCTATCTATTCAGAAAGCGCCTAAAAAGCGTAACAGACAGACGGATATTTGGTAATTAGTATATAGAGATATAATATTCAATATTAGTAGCTTTGCTCAATTTGTTCGCGAGTTATCATCTCCTCAGACAAACACACACATTGAAAAATTATTTATTTTCATTCAGAATGATCAAGACGTGTAAATCCATAAAAATTTAAGAGTTAGATTTTGATACCTTCCCAGTGGTTTTGCTTAGCGTATATTATATACTGAAAGGAGAAATTTATAAATGTGTGAATTTTTCGAAAGATGTATTATATGAAAGCCTATTTGTACCTGTTTGTACATATACAAGTAAGTACTTCTTTTTACATAAATTTGCTACAGACAAAAAATCAGTTACAGGTTGTTACACACACACACACAAACACATATGTATATATATATAGATATACATGTTTTCTACTTTCTTTCCAAACACTAAACAAAAATTTATATAAAGCATTTTCATGTTCTTACACTCTCTTGTTAAAATAGTCATTTTACACGCAGTTTTTGTTTAGAAACAAAAGGCACGATGGATAGAAATACATCTATTCTAGAGATATTGAAAGTTTTTTATCTACCTTTAAAAAACATTTAATAAATATATTGACATTCCCTATTATAAAATAATGTAAACCCAAAATGAATAAATATTTTTGCTTAGAATGCGAGAGCAGTTCTAGAGATATCCGAATTTTTACTCTTCCATATGAAGAGTAATATTGCCAGGAATAGTCAAGCAAATTACATGAAATTGGATGTGCCTCATTTATTCAGCAATAAAAATAAGTATATTGATTTCCGTGAGATGTAGCCGTAAGAAAACTATAATTCCAGTCAATGCTTCTTCCACAAATTCGAAATTTGGTTATCTATAAGGGAAGTCTTGCGTTATACACATTAGTATTTTTAAAAAGTAAAATGCAGATCGACGCTAATGAAATATGCAAAATTCGCAATATTTACTGCGAGGAAACCCTACCTGTACATCCAGTTAGTTTGGGATTAGATTTTATGGAGCTTCCTTAGATGCACGCAAAGCACATTATAACTCTTTATTTTACAGTTTAAGAAAAAAGAAAGCGTGCTAAAATGCTCTTCTGAATTAACTTCAAAAGAATGAGGGAAGGAGAATTTGAAACTTCTTCGAACGAAATATTGTTTATCAGGAACACATTTATTCTTTTGCAGTGCTATATTTTCTACATATTATAAAACGTACTAACTAGTGATGCCTCTTGTGTTTTCTCTAATTTACTTCAGATTTTAATATAGATAAGTGGTGATTTTGATATCCATATTTTATTCAATGGATGTTAAAAGGGATCATATTAAAACTCAAACCTTCAGAAGATTTTTCAGAAATAATAATGAATGAATTCTTCAAAAATACAATGTAAGAACATTAGGACAGTGTCGATTAATTGATAAATACCTACTCACGATTAACAGTTTTAGAATAGTCGTATCGCTTAATTAGACTACAATTCGATTAAGATTATTAATTATTATTATTAAAATAATTATCTCCGTGAAAAACCCACAAAACGAAGAGAAAGTTTGAAAATAAATTGAAAATTATATGGAACTTAAAAAGAAGATGTAAAGCAATAATGATTAGCAAAATAGACATAGAAAACTAGGTTTCGATTCTGTGCACAGTGGTACTACGTTTGCTGAAAATTTTGAACATTTATGACTCTTTTACATTATATACATGTATAAAGATATAACTGCTTAAATTGGATGATGAATTAATTCATCCTATTAACTAATGAAATGTGCATAATATGCAGTTTTCGAACTTTGCTCAAGTAGCAAAACGAGTGCTATATCTTAATGCTACTTAAACAACAGAGGAGCCAGTTTTCAGTATCGAAGGATATAGTCACTGAATTTAGATCAAATTTAGAACCTGAAAATACAATTTTGTTTGCTTGTTTAGGAAACTGATTAAAGAAAACTAAACTATCCGTATGTCTGTACATCCAGTATCTGTCTGCACAATGTCCAGAGTACATCCAGTATCTGTCTGCAATGTATCCACTCCAGCTAAAAAACTAATTTACTAAATTTTACAAAATTTGGTAGACAAGTCTCTTGTAGACTTACTTGGTGCCGATTAAATTTTGGTACTATTCTGAAAAAATAGCCTGCCTTCTTTTTGCGAAATAGGTTGAAAAAATCACGAAAATCTAAAAAGATTATGTATACTCAAATGTATCAATAAATGCTCGTTTTATACGTAATATTTGATGGCGTCAAGAATAAGATCCCATAGCTCTAAGACTAACCGTTCTCAAGATATATATTTTTTCACATTTTGCCACGTTTCATTTGAAAATATGGCCAGTCGCCAAATGAAAACAAAACTTAAATTACAGCTGCAAATTCAGTGCTATTTCCAATAATTATACGTGTTATTTTGTGCAATAAATCCCAATTTAAAGAATTTTGAAAGAAATAAAGAGAAAATAAATTTAACTATATACAGGAAAAGTGAAAAAATTTGATGTGGTGTTGTTCACCTAATTTTTTTGCATTTGTTTGATCTACATTTGTTTGATAAACGTGCAGTATGTCGGAAACGATGGAAGCTAGCGTCTTAACATTTGCCATTCGTTTTAGAATAAAAATTTACGTGTAATATTATCAGTTATTTAACATTATTGGATGTTCTGATATTTTATAATGTATTGCAAAAATTCATTTGCTTATTAAGAGTCGTCCGATCATTTATCGCGTTTAAAATCAAGAGTATTTCAGTATTCACTAATTGTAATAATCGCACCAAATTTCTTTCGAAACGCTTCCCTTGTTAGTGAGATATTGCACTCATAGACTCATGGAGACGGACACATACACACAGACATCACCTCAAAAACTCTCGAGACGAGTTCAGGTATGCTTGAAACGGGAGAACTGAAATTCGGATTTTAGTCCTCATCACAACACTTTCCTTATACATTATACTACGTAGGGAAAGTAATAATTATTATAGGATCATACCGAAAAATTCAATTGGCATGGGACACCTTAAAAAATCGCAAATTCTTTAATAGCACCGTCTAACCAAAAGTGCCTGTACCACGAACTATACAACTCACTAAATAAATAAAAAATATTAAATTAATACTTACCCCAAAGCTACATGGATTATAAGAAATTCGATTTAAATTTCAATGATATGAATTTTATCGCTAATTTTGCGGTGTTTCACAAATAGAACCAAGTCGTTATTTACAGGGTCGTTCAGTAATTGGGTTGTCTTATTCGATCGTATAATAAGTATATTATGTTAAAGTATCATATAGTAATTATATTTTGTTTAGGTTGACGTTAAGTTATACTAATCGAGAGAGATATCTGGTCTTTATGTATCCGGAGCTTGTAGGAGAGCAAATGTTGCAGGTGTGTGTGTGTGGTGGTGGTGGTGGTGGCGGTGTACGTAATTTTGAGACCCCGTTATACAACGAATTTAACATATAATATTATATATTCTGCGTTCATTAGTATTACGAGATTGATATCGAAGTGTAAAATTGAGTCCTTATAAAAATGTTTCTTAATATATAATTCTCTTTTATAATTAAATATAAGTAGGTCAATATGCACACTATTAACACCTTTTACATGCATAACGTGTTTTAAACTACTCATGTATGTGTACAACGCTATTATCATTGATAAAATATATTTTAAATTTATAATATTATACATATTTTAAATGTATCAAAAATAAATCTTTAAACGAAGGATGTTAATGGAGTAAAAATAGTTCATATTAACAAATATAATCCGGATGCATCGAACATAATCACTAAGTTGTTGCCGCCGTAAAAAATAATTTTAAATATTTTAAAATAATAATGTGAGCACCGTATCTGAAAACATAGAATATTTTTTTCATTCTGATAGTGATTTTAGTATAAAAATAATTAATCACCATGGAACATCAATGCATGAGAAAGTCAAGTGTATGCCACTCTAGATTTTTTAAACAAAGTGGCGAAAATAAATATGAATATATATCAAATTATGCAAGATAATGCACTCAGAATTTTTAACACAATTTTTTCTTACCTTTCTTTGCTGCTATATAAACTACAGTCAAGTAAAACGAGCGTTGTGTCCCTACGCATATATTAAATTTTATTCCTTAAATCTATAAAAACATTACGTAAACGTTCTCAAACACACCAGCTGCGCAGAGCTAAATCTTTGTAAATTCTTAATACAAGGAAAAAACACCCATAGCGGTTTTAAGACTTCTCTGTCCCCTATTTATATTCAAATTGCTCGGTAAAACCAACAAACTTTTCTTCCAATTACAAGAAGTATCTCCCCCACCTTACGTTTTTTTCATGGCATAAAAAAATATGGAAAACTCGAGCGACTGTAATCAGTACTAGAAAAAGCAACCAAGAAGTGATGCCCGTGGAGCAATCTTGAGCACGTGCTGCGCCGGTTGCTTAGCAACGGAGGGAAATTCTTGATGGACAAAACCCATTGAGATACGGGGCTAGATCCTTTAATAGTGCATGATAAAAACCGCGGATTGCTAGCAGGTCGAGACAGTCGCCAAGTGTGAATGTTTGGGCTTGCCTTGGCGATTATTGTTCCGGGTAGCAGGTGTTGAGGAAGTTCCCTTTGATTGTGGGGAAGTCTATAGCCGGAAAATAAATAACATGTAGGAAGAAAGTTTGGATGGGTTAATGTAAGCGTTTTATGTATCGTTGCAGAAATAACAATTAAAACCAATAAAATAATGCTGATATTCCGAACAGTTGTGGATTACTTGAAATGAAACTATTCAAGTTAAACCGGAAAGAAAGGAAAAATGCGGTTTGAAAGAAAATACAGATTAATGAAATATTAACTACCACTTTATAATATATTAAATATTTATCTACCACTTTAATATATTAAATAATCAAATATTTATCTAACTACCACTTCATAATATATATTATTACATAATGAAATATTTATCTACCACTTCATAATATATATAAAAAATAACAAATAAAATCCGTTGTTTCAAACATATGATTTTACCTACCACTTACTTCACAATATATTGAAAAATATCAAATGTACTTTTTTAGATATATAACATTTAATATTTATTTTCTGCTGGCGAAAACTCAATTGTGTTTACAGTTTTTTACAACCTTCGTTGGGGAGTGCATATACACTGCGACTTTTGGTATGAAAACGGCTTGTATGAGAAAGATACTGCTATTGACTATTATATAAACCTACAGAGTAACAAATTTTGTTATTGTGGAGAAAAATAACACAAATCGCTTAAATTAAATAACGTTCGTTTTTCTTAGAACGGGATCTAGCTGATAAATGTATATTAATTTATTACTATTGTAGAATGAAATAAGCACATTCTTTCGTGATTTTCATAACATAATTCATAAAGTACATGTTTTAATATCTGAGTAGGTGCAGCTTCACTTTAATCGGCATCAAAATGCAAAAAAATATGTACTTTTCATGAACTATCTTCCCAAATACCTTTTTAAAATATTTTTGTAAAATTTCTACATTTCTCCAGATAAGTTTTGCTGATAAATCAGATGCACCATGCTCATTCCTTTTAACATATACTACACTAGCCGCCTTTGGCGACCAGCCTGTTCGCTACCCTTGAAAATTCTGACCGTGGCAAACTCGTTGGCGCGACCTACCAGAAAGGTGTAAGGTAACTGCTTGGAAGGCCAGGAAGTGCCACACAATTTAGACCGGAACCCAATGGGGGAGGCATCCAAAGAGACCGTACCCTCCTTCCCCTACCACAAACCTCTCGGAAGGACTTGCAGTCCCACACGTTTAACGTGATCGTACTCCGCGTGAACACGGCTGCAGTTTTGGCAATGGCGGGAATCGAACCCGGGCCTACCGAGTGAAATTCCCGCGCGCTAACCACTGGGCTACCGTGCCATCCGCGACAATCTCCATAACTTTATTTTTATTCGGCAATTTTGGGAATCGAACCCGGGCCTACCAAGTGCAAATCCCGCGCACTAACCACTGGGGTACTTCACCCTCCGCGATATTCTTCATAACTTTCTTTTTATTCACCCAATTTAGACCGGAACCAAGTGGGAGAAGCATCCACAGGGACCGTACCCTTCTTCCCCTACCACCAACCTCTCGGAAGGACTTACAGACCCACATGTTTAACGTGATCGTACTCCGCGTAAACACGGCGGCAATTTTGGGAATCGAACCCGGGCCTACCGAGTGCAATTTCAGCGCGCTAACCATTGGGCTACTTTGCCCTACGCGACAATCTCCATAACTTTCTTTTTATTCATCCAATTTAGACCGTACCCTCCTTTCAATACCACCAACTTCTCGGAAGGACTCACGGACCCACATGTTTAACGTGCTCGTACTCCGCGTAAACACGGCGGCAATTTTGGGAATCGAACCCGGGCCTGGTAACTGGTTGGACGGCCAGGATGTGCCACCCAATTTAGACCGGAACCCAGTGGGGGAGGCATCCACAGGGAACGTACCCTCCTTCCCCTACCACCAACCTCTCGGAAAAACATACGGACCCATATGTTTAACGTGATCGTACTCCATGTCAGTGGCGGAAATCGAACCCGGGCCTACCGCGTGCAATTCCCGCGCGCTAACCACTGGGCTACTTCGCCCTCCGCGACAATCTCCATAACTTTCTTTTTATTCACCCAATTTAGACCGTACCCTCCTTCCCCTACCACCAACCTCTCGGAAGGACTCACGAACCCACATGTTTAACGTGATCGTACTCTGCGTGAACGTGGCGTAAGTTTTGGCAGTGGCGGGAATCGAACCCGGGCCTACTGAGTGCAATTCCCGCGCGCTAACCACTGGGCTGCCGCGCCCTCCGCGACAATCTCCATAACTTTCTACATATTCACCCAATTTAGACGGGAACCCAGTGGGGGAGGCATCCACAGGGGCCGTATCCTCCTTCCCCTACCACCAACCTCTCGGAAGGACTTACGGACCCACATATTTAACGTGATCGTATTCCACGTAAACACGGCGGCAGTTTTGGCAGTGGCGGGAATCGAACCCGGGCCTACCGCTAACTTCCCGCGCGCTAATTTGCAATTTAAAATGACCATATGCTTAATTCCATCATCCTCATTCCATTGTTTCATTGTTCCATCATTTAAAATATCCATAAAATTAAAATATCCATTTAAAATATCCAAAAGTTAAATCCATCGTTCCATCATTAAAATATAAATATAATAATTTCTACAGTGCATATGTTAAGCTCTTATTTCATTTAAAATCGGAAACGCGGGAAACGGAAAGTAAAAACTAATTCTGTTTCTTATTGTCCCACCCATCGCTATGCATATACAGAACCGTGACGTCACCTCCACCTTGACGTCCCCACCCACCACCTTCCCTGCTTCAGCGGGGGGGAAATGAAGCGGCACGCCGAGCGGAACGCCGAGAAATCGAAATTCGGAAACTTTTAAAATCCCGATCCTGTGGGCAATACGGAATATTTCCTGACCAGATTGGACTTGTAAGAATGCCAGATGTTTGACCTTTCTGAAAATGTAAATTATTAGTCGAAATTATGAGTACTTTTCACGATGCGAGAATTTAAAAACCAAAAATCGTTTTCTTGAGCAAAAAGTGACTTTTGTTTTAAAATCTTTAAAAAATATTAGAAATCGAAATTCAGATTTGAAATTCATATATTTTTACTCGAAATTGTCTGCTCTTTCCGATGGTGTGAGTTGTTTTTTTCTACGACGTCTGGATCGTGGAGATAAAAGGGCAAAAAGGGCAAAAAAAGGTCGAAATCGCATAAAACATTAAATAAATAAAAAAATAATTAGAATTTTGAAAATCGGTTTTCACGTGTCCCCTTCCCTCCCCCCCGGGTCTCCGATTGCCAAATTTCGTAGCTCTCCGACGCGCGGTCGCGAAACGTATAGTGTATAAGACAGACACACACACAGACACACACACAGACATTGCCTTTTATTATTTAAGATTCTCCAAAGGGAATTTCGAACTATTATTTAAACGCACAAACAATACAATCACCGATTTTTCAAGTAACTATGGTTCTGTATGGGAAACATGCATCTTATATTTTGAAAAATCCAAGTTACAATCACGTGAATGGAAAAATAAATATTTCTAATTCTAGTTTTATAGCATAATACATCACAACATATAAATTTCAGAGTCATTCGTGTCTAGAACATCAATTACATACGCGCATACACATTCAAATATGGATATGAAACTACCCTAACAGTATTTTTATTCACAGTGACGTAAGATTTACGTCATGTTGTGACTTTGGAACGTCACAGGACGTCGCAATACTTCTCGGCAATGTCATATTGAGGTCACAGCGAAGTCATTTTGGTCCTTTTCATGGTCGTTTGTGACGTCGCATATTAACTTTTTGTGACGTCACACTGTAATTGCCATTGTAATATCATCACATTGTTACGTATTAATTAAATTGTGGGAACGTCACATAATATAGTCACAATGTAGTTACTAAAACGTAATATCGCATAGAAGCCACAAATATGATATCACATTGTGACCCAGGTGTCACATGACTACAACGTCACTGTCACACATGAGACGATCTTTGCTGTGAGGGTGCTTTCGAAATTTGTTTATGTAGTCATAAAACATATTTTTACAAACGAATTTCGAATTCAAGAAATCTGAGGAGGGACAATACACTTTATTTCATTTAATTTTAATTTTACAAATTTTTCTGGTCGTTTTTGTAAAAGAAAGGCTCAAAGTAATAATGTGCGCTGAGTATACACGGGTATAAAACATCTTGTAAGAAATACAATTATATGTCTAATGCAAATAGCAACAAAAAGGAAATAAAATAGAATTTCAATAAAATGCGTTGTTAATTTTCCTTTCGTATGAAATAGATATATTTTTGATTATTTCTTTCTTTTTTTCCTTCTTTCTTTGTAAAACAAATTGAATGTGAAATAATATAAATGGCCCCATATGCCCCATAAAGTGGGGCCTTGTGAGTTTTCTGTATTTTTTTCTAATTTGTCTAAAGTTCTTTTCTTTCTATGCTTTTCCTCTTCCTCAAAATTTGAGAGCTTAGATGGAAAACAATTATTTTTATCTTTCGTGGTATAACAGGTCAAGTTATAATTAAACCAATCGCCATCGAGAATTTATAAGTTGAAAATGTTTCTGTCTTGCCTTTAGTAGTATGGCTTAGAACTTATAAGATGTCTTCATAGGGTTTTTCTTCTCTTTTGATTTTCTATTACAGAGTTTGCTATGACGTTGCAAGTTAACTTTTTGATTTAACCTTTACTGAAAAGTGACATCAATAGAAAACTTAAAATATTTACTAATCTAATGTTTGTTGCAAATATTTGAATAAAATACATTTCCATTGAAAATTAAATAAAAATGATGTAGTGGCTAACACAAAAATCGAATATTAAGTGAAAATGCAGATTCATTGTCGATTTGAAAAGCAGCGGACAAAACACTGAAAAAAGAAGTAATTTGTGGTTTACATTTAGCATATTCTAGTGACGATGGCAGTATACAAGGTGATTCAAAACGATGGGACAAAACTTTAAGTTGTTATAGAACACACCTAAACAAGCACTTTATGCTATACAATCCATGGCCATAAAGCACGCGGTTAAGCCATTCTTTCTCAAATCCACGGTAGAACTAACGAAGAATGCGACAACAGGCACCTAATGCTTTCGTTGGACATCGTCCTCAATTAATCGTGTGCTTTACGACAATGCATTGTATGACGAACAGTGCTTGTTTAGGTGTATTCTATTACCCCTTAAAGTTTTGTCCCATCGTTTTGAATCACCCTGTATAATGATCTACGGTCAATCATGACGTGGATGCTCCAGTGGTCTTCTATGCCATTTATCTAATTATGCAGAAAAATACATCCACTGTTACAATTGACAATTTTGTATTACTCTTCTATTCCAAATTATGAGATTCTAGGAACCTTGAATTGGGGTTTATCCTAATTCAAACCCGAGAGCACTGCTCCGATTCTCTAAAATGGACTCATGCTAAAATATTTCATTTATGATTTCCAAACATATGACTAGAAGGAGCTTAATGACAATTTCTAACTGACCTGGGTTCTCATTAATTTGACTCATTGAATCCTTGAATGAAAATTTTGAACGTAACATTTTACTTCTTGCCTTTAGGTGCTTCTATATAGAATTCATCCACATAAAAAAGCTTCGTGCTCCTACACATGTATTTAATTTTATTCTTGAAATCCATAAAACAAACTTACACACCAGCTGTGCCGAGTGAAATCTTTGTAAATTCTTAAATATACGAAGAAACACCCACAGTAGTTTTAAGACCTCCCTGTTTCTTATTTATATTAAAATGCACGGTAAAACCAACAAACTTTTCTCCCAATTATAAAAAATCACTCCTTATTTCACGCTTTATTTCATGGTATAAAAAATATGGTAAATATGAACGGCTGTCATCAATACTAGAAAAAGCAACCAAGAAGTGATGCCCGTAGAGTATTTTTGAGCACGTGCTTCGAATGTTGCTTAGGAACGGAGAGAAACTCTAGATGGACAAAACTACGTGAGATACGGTGCTAGATCCTTTAATAGTGCATGATAAAAACCCCAGGTTGTTAGCTGGAAGAGACAGTCGCCTAGTGTGAATGTTTGTGCTTGCCTTGGCGATTATTGTTCTGGGTAGCAGATGTTAAGGAAGTTACCTTTGATTATGACAGATAAATCTAGATCCAGAAAATAAATATAATATAGGAAGATAGTTTGGATAGGTTTATTTGTAACGTTATGTGTATCGTTACAGAAATACTGATTACTACATACAGTGATCGTTTGCTAAATAGTTCAAAAAATCATTGATAAATGCAAATTGAACTGGAGTTATAAGAGAAAGTAAATTAAAATACGAGTTGACAGATAGATTCAGATTAAAGAAATATTTACTTATTACCAAAAATTGAAAAACAGCAAATAACAACTGTGTGATAAGTCCATGGGTTTATTTAGAGATTAACACATTTTGATATCGTGGATAATATAACATGAAGTAGAATATTTTTATATCTTTATCTACTTGAAAATATATATGTTTACTCTTATTAGCGAATCAAATAAACATATAAAATTTAATTTATTTCGCCCCATTATTTTAAAGATATCTTGCAATCTGCGGAATTTTTATTTACAATATTTAGTGATTCTGTTACATCAAACCCAGACTTTGCGTTAAGAGACCAAACGTTACAAAAACTTTGAAACCCAATTAAGTGTATCTTTGTGAAATTTTGATACCAGGTAACTTTTTGAAAATGTCCTTAAAAATTTCTAATTTTTCTCATGCTGGCAACAGTTTTGTAATCATTGATAAATTTTGTAATCGCCGATAATTTGGACGAATATGCATGATCTCTGTCAATATATAAGGAAGATTTGGGCTTGTTAGTGCATTTTTTAGAATATAATTTTTTTAACTTTACATCCGTCTGATAAAAAACAAATAATGACACATAGTCATAGAATATATATTTCTAAATTATGTGGTATATTATATTTTAACTCAACTCAAGTTTTTTAATGACAGCAGTGGAATGGTTAACCTTCAAATTTTGTCACATGCCAACAAACCATGCTCTTGGGGTCAGTTGACACACCCTGTGGAGCAGGTTGGCACAGAAACTTTCTAAATAAAAAGGTAAAAATGCTTAATTAATCGTAATTGCAGTTATTCAAGAGAAATTAATTGGTGTAAATAAAGAGCAATAATCACTCAATATGGCGTTTAAAATCTAACTAGTAAACTAAATCTATATATATAAAATTGAAAATCTGTCTGTCCGTCTGTCTGTCTGTTTGTCCCATCCTCACGGGAGAACGGCTGAACCGAATTTGATGAAATTTTGTGGGTAGCCTGGAAACAGCCCCACTTAAAATTTAGTCTATGTTTGAAGTTTCTATGACCAGTGGTTTTTGAGATATTAGTAAAAAACAAAACTTTCGTTTGTCTCATCATCACGAAAGAACGGCTGAACCGAATTTAATGAAATTTTGTGAGTAGCCTTAAAATAGCTCACCATACATTTTGTCCAAATTTCGGATTTCTAAGACCAGGGGTTGTTGAGATATTAATGAAAAACCGAACTTTTTCCTAGGAGTTCTACTCTCTAACTCCGTGGTTTATCCAAACGGAAGGGATAAAAATCGTTTATTTAAAACGTCAAAGAGAAATAAAACTTTATTTCTGAGTTTGATGGAGATTTTTTGCATTAATTAGTCACTATCTGAAAGCATGAATTGTTTGAAACATGAATTTAAAAGGAAAAATCTACCTCCATGGCTTATATTTTTCACAAGCTTTTACTCAACGATAAAAAGTATAATGAAATCAAAATGGTTATTTTATTTCGCATTTTATGAGGAAAATTCTATCTTATATCATGTTGATCGGCAACGCAATAAAATTAAATTTGTTTGTTAATGATTATTATTATTATTTCGATTTGAATAATAAATAAATGGATATAAACATATATTTTAGACGAAAACGGTCTGATTATTATTTTAATTATATTAATTGCGAACTGCGTACATAACTTTCATTTATTTTGGCAATGAGGTTTCAAGCTTATATATTGTGTTTAGCTAATAAACTCATATATTCTGTCTACCCAATAAATTCATTTATCCGATTGCTGAAACAGAAAAAGAGTAGAACGGGTATATCTTCTAATAATAGTTTATTGTTTTCATTTATTATATACAAACTGGAACACGATATTTTATTCAGATCTGCAAATTTAGAGCTACGAATTTGGCTGGATTTCGCTAATTTGGCAAATTTCTTAAACGTTGCCAAATTGATTGAAATGTCTCCAAATTGATAAAAACGATGTAAATCAATGAAATTTATTTTGTTTTGCTAGAAGAAAGTACTGAACTGGTGTTTCGTTAGCATTTGTCTGTCAGTCCAACCGTCTTACTTAGTAACACATTTAGCGAATTTTTAAAATATCACCAAATTGGTAAAAATGTTTGTAAATCCATAAAAATATTTTGAAATTGATAAAATTGCGCTAAATAAATGAAATTGTGTTTTTTTAGGGGATAATACTTTGATGATGGTTCGTCAATTTTTCGCCAAGTAGGACTGTCAGGTCTACAGTCCCACTTGGCGATAAATTTGGCGATTTTTTTAATGCCGCCAAACCTTCATTAGATATCGCATTATTCAGACGATATTTTGACCACCAATTTATTTGAAGCAAATCATAACATGTCGCTCAGCAACGGATTTAAATCCAGTGTGTTTATGAGGAAGAACATTTTTATTATATATTTTCCTTTAATAAAGAAGATATGTATATAAAATAAATTTCATTGCCATCGTATTTTTGACTGGATAATATCCATTACGATATTCAGATTTAAACATTATTATTATTGATGTTTTCGGGGATTATTGATTCAGAGATGATTGATATTTTCAATTTCTTATGCCATTGTTTTATTGCGGCAAAAATGGTTGAAAATCATATACTGTACGTTGTACGAGTAATCTTCTACAAATGCACGGCTATATCTATGAGAATATAAATAGTACAGGTATATTGGCATATATTTTGACATATATTGGCATATAATGGAATCAAGTATGGCCTTCTGGTATGAAGATTACGGGGATTATTGATATTTTTAATTTATTAATCAATCTGTTTTATTTTGGCAAATATTTTTAAGACTCATATTATAATACGGGTAATATTTTACTATGGATAGGACATATCTTCTAATCTACGACATTATAAGTAGTACGGGTATATCATCCAATATAATTTTAGCACTTTCATTTCGGCACATATTGGAATCAATTACTGCCTTTTGGTTTAAAGATTACGGATTTATTGATATTTTCAATTTATACATGTAATCTACTAATACAGGTTATATCTTCTAATATTCTTCCATATTTTTTGCAAATTTGCTTACAAAAGAGGTCAGGATGTTTTATTCTTCAGATCTGCTCTTGAAGAGAATTTTGAATAGCGAAAACAGATATTCCTTAACTTCTTTTTAGGAGCATTATGTTAAATATTTTAGCAGAATATTTTGATTAAAAATGTCATTTAGTATACTACAGGAATTTGCGGATGAGTTAGAATTTTAAGTTTCTTTATATTATATACTCCGTACGAAGAACGGGTATGCTGCTAGTTAATAATAACTAGTAATTGAATTGACTATAGTAACTAGTAATTGAATTAACTATAGTAACTAGTAATTGAATTAACTAGTGAACTAGTAAACTAACTTGAATTTTGAATTGTACAAAAACTTGACTAGATATTTCCGTTTGAAAGCCAATGTATCCCGGAATCAAATTTTATGTTTCTACATTGCTATATTTTCCGCTATAGATGAAACAAACATCTTTTATGATTATTGTACAATGTAAGTATATTTTTAACTTAAAAATAATTCGACCATTTTCTATGACATTTGGTCTAATTATTTATTACTTACACTGGCACTTAATAAATTGGAATGCATATAGAGTAATATAACTTTTTCAGTTTTAAAAATGTGTTGAAAAAATACAAAATTAGATAAAAGATTCCTTATGTTCAAATATATAAAATAAATGCCGTATGTAATTTTCTATTTTAAACTGAAGACAAACCCGTTTTGCTTGTCTTGATTTTAAAACAGAATATTTCATGAAACATTTTTGTTTTCAAATCTTCGTGAATTTCATACTTTAGAAATGTAACAACTCGATAAAAAAAAATCATGATGCAATTTGATGTAATAAAATCCTTTAATGAATATACATAGGCGAGATAAAAATAAAATAGTGTTTTCTGTTAATCTGGGATCCGCCTGAACTTGAAACACAAGCTCTACTGACTTAACTAATTAAAACATTACAATAATCACTTAAAAAATCTCAAATGAATTTCAAATTGTCTTATGCCATATTTGGTTAGCCCTTTGGAGTTGCTAAAACATTGCCAAAGTTAAACCATTGCCATTGCAAACGCTCTAGGCGAAGGCTTAAGTGCAGCATAAAGGCTGGGACAGGAAATATTTAGAAAGGTGAGACGAAGCCACCAGCCGATATAACAAGATACCGCACGCATGAGGCAGTGAGTCAGCTGCTAGATATGGGAACGTCACAACGTAAATAACGGGGAATGTCAGAAAGTATGGATCGGACCTATTTATGTATCAATACATGAGATCATCAGATTTTATGGTGATGGAATATGGTGAAGTATTCCAATAGTATGGATGAGTAATATTGAATGCATTTAATATAACCAGCTAGCGCGAGTCAGATTATAATGTAATCTCAGATTATAATGTAATCATATCTCAAAAATATCTCATGCTATTACTACAGAAAATATATGTAGTGTAAATTTTTAATCAACTTTATCTTACATTTCTATTCTACACACAAATACGCAGGGACACACCCACCCACCCACCCACACACACACACACACACACACATATATATATATATATATATATATATATATATATATATATATTTATATATATATATATATATATATATATATATATATATATATATATATATATATATATATATATATATATATTTATATATATATATATATATATATATATATATATATATATATATATATATATATATATATATATATATATGTGTGTGTGTGTGTGTGTGTGTGTGTGTCATTTTGATTGTACTGTTTTTTAATACATTTGTTTTGTTAAACTTACTAGTTTTATATGCTTGATACCATTGTCAAGTCCAATCTCAAAGCAAATAGACCTAAGTATTAGAGCAATAGAACATTTTTAAATTTCAAAACGAATCGTAAAAATAGAAAATTAATCAGAAGAATGTAAATGTTCAAATATATGAAATAAATGAAATATGTAATTTTCTATTTCAGATTGAAGACACCGTTTCGTTTCTCTAAAATGAATCTTAAAACAATTCCGTGTTTCAAATTTTATTAATATATCATAATTTAGAAATAAAATAAGACAATAACATTTTTTGATGCAGTTTGAAGTAATAAATTCCTTTAAATAATATACAAAACGATATAAAAACATAAAAATGTTTTCTGTTAATCTGGGAGATGTTGGCCAGTATATGTTAATACACATGAATAAAATTTATTAGCCAGATATTAGCGATTGCCTACAACAGTAAATTTTCTATTCGATTTGATATATATTATATATTTCGAGAGAGAGGGGCGAGAGAAAGAAATACAGGAGATAGAGAGAAGTTAGAGGATAGAGGAGAGGAGAGAGAGAGAGATTCCTGCAATATTACGTTGATTACTGCCTCTAGTTTATATGGTAAAGTCAAATAGCAGTCATGGTAATGCAAACTACGTGTTTATTCCTAAAATCCGATTGATGTATTCGTTTCAAGTCCATTGATTATTCCATGTATAGTGCGAAATTAATATTACAGGATTACAATATTGTTCACACGATTATGTGGATTGAATTAGAGTGTTTATAGACATCCATTGATTTATACTGGTGTTTGGAATATTGATGCCTTTGTAATTCCAGTTGTATATCCTAGCAGCAGAGATCACAGGGATTGAAACTATAATATTAGCAAATGGAAATATAACTAACATATTCAATTATTGAAGTGGGGGGCACATAAAAATTTTGTTCAGTTTATCATGCCTGTGAACGATTGTAACAATTTGGACACATCTATTTGTACACGTTTGTAAACAATGTAAACAATTTGTGCACTTTTACTTCCGAAAGTAATTAATAAAAATATAAATGTTTTTGCTTTTGTTTTGTCATAAATAGGGTCCTGAATTTAAATATATAAAAATAATTTCAATATGTATTAAATTTCAACTTTTTTGTTTCGGAAAAACTTAATACTTGTTCGAGATAGTGTTTATTTCTTTTTTTTTTCATTTTTCTAACTTTCACTGGGAATGCTGGACTATGAATAAAACTGATGAAAATAAGTTGATGATTTTCAACGAAAAATCTTGAGAAGAATAAATAGTTGGAACGGTAAAGGAAAATGGAGTGTGGTGAATAAGATATAATCAAGAATTACAATATAAATTTAGAGAACCAAACATAGTAAAAGTGATTAAAGTGGCTCAACTAAGATGGCTCAGCCATATATATAGATATGGAGAGGATAACTTAGTCAAGAAAATAACTTCCCAGGGGCCAGAGGGAAAGAGAAGGAGAGGAAGTCCGTGTACAAGGTGGCTGGACAATGTGGAGAAATGGCTGAGGAACGTTGTCGTCATAGATGGAGGACAGTGGCGTCGGATAGGTCGAGATGTTGGAAACTCACTGAGATAGCCTTGGCTGGCAATCAGCTGTAGTGCTTAAGAAGAAGAAAAAGAACTTTCACTAGACATAGTAGATTATGCACTGTAAAAGATAGATAAAAATAGTAAACGGCAAAACATGTACTAGAAAATTTATTATTAAAATATTTATTATTAAAAAAACTCTTCAAGTAAATCGCCTTGTAAAGTTGAAAAATATTTAAAATTTTCTGTTTTTCAAGTTCGCTATGCTAATATCTCAAAAACTAAACTATCTAGCTTTAAACAATAAGCTAGAATGTATAGCTCTTTAAAAGTTCTACAAGTGTGTATATTTATATTTTGAATCGTTGTTGCAAAAATATTGTCTGTCCGAAAGAGTTGTTATTTTTCATTGTTCTTACTTTCACTCGAAATATCTTCAAAACTATAAAATGAGAGATATAAATAGTAGGCAACAAAACTGTGTATGAGTAAATTCAGTTTATAACTCTATATTTTTAACAGAAGATTTTATGGTTGCCGAACGATCATCTTGATAATAATAGCCTTAATGATAGATTAAAAAGTATGGATAGTTTATGTTTTTCAGAGTTATAATGTTTTTATTTTCAAAAATGAAAATAATAATTATAAACAATAAGTAAGAATTTGTGGCT
This sequence comes from Amaurobius ferox, assembly GCA_951213105.1. Lineage (NCBI taxonomy): Eukaryota > Metazoa > Arthropoda > Arachnida > Araneae > Amaurobiidae > Amaurobius > Amaurobius ferox. The sequence goes on from OX578154.1 coordinate 89,871,290, forward strand.
CTTTAAAAATCCCATAAGTGTACACAATCAGATTTTAGATGAAGTTATGAAAGTTGAGTTTGATTTTAAAAATATTTTTCACGCGAAACCATTTCGGCTCCATTGGACTGGGGCCACCGCCGATATTCCATATCTATTTTCCCTACTTACATAGTGTAATTAATGCAGGATTATTCAAATTGTTTGTATTTCTGACTATATACCACACAACTATTATACCACATGTTTTACGTTTAATTATGTCAATTTTAGGATTCAACTTATTTCGTAATGGAATGTACTGAAAACCACACCGCTATTTACCGGTAGATCGCTATCGACTGGTTGGGCGCCATTGGTATAGTGTATAGTGAAAATATTGTAATGGGGTCGATAATTCGAACACGCTTTATGCATCCTTGAACTAGCGTCAAATGTTTTTTTTATATTTTTGTGTGTATGTATGTTGATGTGTGTGTCTGCGAATAAAATATCTCATGCACGAGTGACGCGATACCCAATTTAAACCACTTCAATCCAGTAGGGGCGGCATTCATAGGGACCGTACCCTACTTCCTCTACAATAAATCTCTGGGAAGGACTTAGTGACACACATTTTTAACGTATCTTTACTCCGCATGAACACGGGGACAGAGCCAAGAATGGAACTCGTGTCTCTCGAGCGCAAACCACGCGCGTTAATCACTGGACTGTCTCACTCTCTTATACTTCTTCTTTATCAACTCAGACCATTCGACCTACCCGAAGTTGTAAGGTATTTATTTAGATAGCTTATTTATACTTCCACCTTTCGACCCAGACCGTCAGATCTACTCGAAGGTGTAAGATATCTGTTTGAACGGCCAAGACAGTGCCACCCAATTTAGACCGAAGGCCAGTGGAGGCGGAATTCACAGGGACTACACCGTCCTTCCTCTACCTCCAACCTCTCGGACGGACTTGCGAACCTACATATTTAACATGCCTGTTCTCCGCGTTAACACCAGAATATATTTTAGGTTAAGCCGGAAATCGAACTCCGAGTGAAATCCTCGTGCTCTAACCACTGGGTTGTCCCATCCCTGATAACTTCTTCTTCATCGACCCGACCATCCGGCTTATCCGAAGGTGTAAAAAATCTGTTTGGACTGCCGGGAAGAGCCACCCAGTTTTGACCGTAACACAGTGGGGGAGGCATCCACTAGGACCGCACCCTCCTTCCCTAACCACCAACAACTGGGAATGACCTTCGGACCTGCATATTTAACGTGCCCGCACTCCGCGAAAACACGGGGACAGTTTGGACAGAGCTGTGAATTGAACTCGGGTCGTTCGAGTGCTGTCCCCGCGCGAAAACCACTGGGTTGTCTCACCCCTGATTACTTATAATTTGATAATTATTTGTTAAATTGACTTTTAATTTGAAATCTTTCGCAGCTCATATACTTTATATGCGTGAGTCTATTCAACATCTGTTTTTAAGATTTTGTAAACATAATAATTGCAGAATAATGAGATAGATAAGTTCTAGGACTGTGGTAATGAATAGTAGGATCTTCCTTCACCGATCAAATGTGTATTTAATAATTTGAAATGATGCTTGGACTGTAATAATCATTTTCGTTGCACCTGCTTCGTTCTCCTTACAGCTCATCAGCACAAAATGGTAGTTACATTAATGGTACCAAGGATATTTTAACCTTGCCGAATTCCATCTCAAGTGTCAGAATCTATCGTAACACACATTGGACATTAGTTTCTGAGGAGATTGGCACTGGCTAATGAGGTTGCTTGCTAGGCAGGATTCATTATTTCACAATTCACAGTTCGTGAGTATAATACCTTGTCTGCATTTTCAGAAACAGAAAAACGCCCTAAAATGAAGAAAACAATATTTTGTTTTATTCATTTGTCACAGAATAATAAGCGACATAAATAGATAAAAATATTCGAAAATGAACAAAACACCGTTTTTGGTGCGACTTAAAAATAGTAAACAACAAAATTATACGATATTTTTTTTTAAAGTTTACAACATCAGTTTCCGCACAGCACATAAAATAATACAAATGTGAAATAGTCATAACATATTTGAAAAAAGCACAAAGTATTTTTATGCACTGCTCATAACATAATAAAACAACGAAAAATAAATAAATAAACAAAATCATTTCAAAAGGAAGTTACGCGAGTTACAAAAATAGTAAACAACAGAAATGGACGAAAAACAGTTTAAAAAGAATACAACATCAGTTTTCGCTTTGCACATAAAATAATAAAAATGTAAAATAGTCAAAATATATTTTAAAATGAAGAAAATATTTTTTACGCACTACTCATAATTAAACAACAAAAAATAAATAAATAAACGAAAACACATAAAATAATATAAATGTAAAATAGTCATAACATATTTAAAAAAGAACAAAGTATTTTTTAATCACTACTCATAAAATAATAAAACAAAAATAAATAAATATATAAACCAAAGCATTTGAAAAGGAACATACGCGACTTACAAAAATAGTAAACAATAAAAATAGATGATAAACCTTTTAAACAAAATGCCATAATACTAGTTTTCGCACTGAATATAAAATAATGAAATTGTAAAATAGTTATAACATATTTTAAGAACAACAAAATATTATTTTATGTACTACTCATAAAATAAAAAACTAAAAATAAATAAATAAAACCAAATCAATTGAAAAGGACAATGCAGTTTACAAAATAATAAATACTATAAATATATGGAATACGCTTAAAAAGGAACACAACGTTACTTTGTCAATATACCATAAAATAATAAACATTAGAATGAGCCATAGACATTTTGAAAGAAGCAAAATATTATTTTTTCACTACTCATAAATAAATAAATTAAAAATTGGAGCAAAAACATTTTTAAAAAACACAGTTTATACACTGCAGATAAAATAATGAACGCAGAAAATCGACATAAAATATTCAAATAATAACAAACATTATATTAAATCTATTCCTTAAAGGTAAACAACAAGATTCAATTTTACGTCCTATTTGAATATCAAATTCATAAACAAATTCCAAACTATCGCCATCATTATCGAATATAGATGAGATATTTTATGGAGTTTTCTTATTTAATTTTAACATGCAAATAAGACTCAGACATTTTTAATGTGGAAATGTAATGGGGCGAACATACATTAGTATTTTTTCGCATTTTAGAACATAAAATGTTGCTGCAAATAACAACTTAATCATATTTATTTGAACTCTTTTGAAATACATTTAGCATTAAACACGTGGAATTTTGCCTGCAATACTGATTAGGCATCCTTTAGGTATCCATTAAAATTTAGATTTAGATTTTAAGTTTTCTTTTTGAAGTTAATTTAAGCAAATTTTTGGATATGGTAATTGATTAAACTACTAAATTGTGTTAGTTCGACTGCGTGTGTGAATGGTTATACCATTTTCATATATTGCAAATAATTCCTGAACTGTTAAATTTATAAAACTGTTCATTATACATGATGATCACAAATAAATCCTTAGAATCGGGCTCGTATTAGAGATAACAATTTTCTTGAACTGATATCCTGATTATTATACGCTCATGAGTGTGGAATAGCTGTCATATTGCTATTCTACACTACAATGGCAGAAATGAAACTTGTAATGACAGAAATGAAACTTGCAACGGCAAAAATGAAAATTGCAATGGCAGAAATGAAACTTGCAATGACAGAAGTGAAATTTTCTAAAGATAATTAAGGACGACCGTAGTTTTGTAAATCTCTATTTTAAGCGGGTTCTGACGTTGCATCTCCGTGCAGAATCTTTATGAAATCTGATGCCAGCTGCGTGGTATAAGGCAGAATTTGTTGATTCTCCCAAAATTAGTTCACATAGCAAGTTTTTTTTTTCTTTTGTCATTGTAGTTATCGGCAATTCCATGAAGATGGCATAAACTTGAAACCGGTTCATGGATGCATGTAACATTTTCACTTTAGGATGCAAGTCCCTTTTTTAATAAAAAGGAAATCTGCATGTTCTAGTTCTGCTGTGTCATATCCTTTTTCGATTGTAGTTGATGTTTCTCAGGGATCTAATCTTGATCTTGTTATTCCTTCTTTTCTTAATGATATTTAGAAGTCGCTTCAATTTTAGCGCCGTCTTCTTTCTGCTGCTGATCTTAAATATTATAGGAGCATTAGGTATGTTGATAATTATCTAAAATTATAATTTTATTTTAATCAACTCTATATTTAGCCTGAAAACCATAAACTTAAATTTAATATTTCTAAATGCAAAAATACCATCTTCACTCATAGTCATTCTAAAATTATTTGTCACTACTGTATTAATTTAGAATCTTTACATTCGTGTCAATGTTAATCGTATTTTTGCCTGTCAGTGTTAATCGTATGGGGAGAAAGAGGGCAATTTATCCCTCAGGGAGGTGCATTATCAAAACTTAGTAGCAATGGAAAGTTTTTTGAAGCCTTTTAAGGTGAAGAATAGCATGTCATAATTGTGATAATTTGGAACAACATTACAAATTTTTCCATTTTGTCTTGTAATATTTGCAGAGAAAAAAAATCTTAAGCCACTTCAAATGGATTCTGATACGAGAACGTTGAGTTGAAACACACCCCAGCAAATTTAAATGGGGTCTAGGTTAATGAATAATTTCATTATTTTGTACATTAATATTATTTAGCACAGAGAAAGTCAGAACATCTGCTGTTTCGTAATCTATGTTGCTTGTAAGGGCTTTTATACAATCGATTTTCATATATTCATTATTTATTAATAAAAGAGTTTAGTTTGGAATGTTTGTTTATTAATGTCTGTGAAAATACTGGATTGGTTATCGAAATAAATAATAGTGTCGAGGTTCTTGTTTTTAATGCATAATAAAGCAAAATTATATACAAAATTTATATAATTTTGTTTAAATTCTGTTGTGTTTTTGTCAGTTTTCTTTAATGAATGGATGGAAGGTCAATGTAATATATTTTTATTCATATTTTGATCATTTTGTAGCCACTATTATAACACAATTCCTGCAGAAAATTGTAAAATATTAAATTTTAAATCTACGACATCTGTGCATCCACACCTACGCTATACGCCAGCATGCGCTTATTGCTTTCGCACAACGTATTTTTTACTTTCCCTGCAATACATGGTAATGTATAGGGAAAGTATTGGAATCATGTCGAAAATCGCAACTCGAGTTTTCGACGGATCTACACGTTTCGAGACTTCTAGAATACGAAAAAACCATTTTTAGCGTGACATCTGTGTGTGTGTCTGTGTGTCTGTGTGTCTGTCTGTCTGTCTGTCTGTCTGTCTGTGCAGATTTTGTATCCACTCTAACTAAAAAACTAATTGACCGAATTTCATAAAATTTGGTAGGTAAGTCACTTGTGCACGAATCTGGTGCTGATTAGTTTTGGGTATGCCTCGGGTTAAAAGAACCCGCCTTTTTTTGCTAAATGGCCCGCAAAAGCTTGTATCCACTCTAACTGAAAAACTAATGGACCGAATTTCATAAAATTTGGTAGATAAGTCCTTTGTAGGCCACCCTGGTGCTGATTAGATTTTGAAATAACTCGAAAAAAAATAACCTGCCTTTTTTTACAAAATGGCCCGCAAAAATCATCAAAATCTAAACTTAAGAACTTGTACGTATGCTCAAATATAGCCATTAAATGCTTGTTTAATACGTAATTTTTAGCGAAGAAAAGAATAAGACCAACCCCATTACACTAGAACTAGCCGTTCTCGAGATATTTTAGTTTTTCGTATTTTTCCTACACCATTTTTGAAAATAAGTCCAGCTTTCAAATGAGAACGAAAATTGAATTAAAAATTAATTAAATTTAATTTAAATAAATAGAACGTGAATATAAGTCTGCAGGGAAAGTCATGTGCTGCCCACATCAGATTTTTTAGACCGGTGGAGTGACCATGAGCATTATTTCAAAAGTTTGGTCCGATTCCGACGATTTAAATTGCATTATGCTTAACTATTAAAATTGTATAATTAAAATAAAATTAAATAACCAAAAACTGTTGAAGCCCTTCCTTACCTACCTTATACCATCGTCACACACATACACAACTTACATCATAATTTTCTCATTTTAAATATGAAGGAGTAACTTTTCGGGTGAAATCTGTAATGAATAACAGAGTAACTGATTCTTTTCAAGTGCTAAATTGCTCAGTGAGATATATTTGAAATAGCTTTTGAAATATATTGATAATAGACAATCTAATCATGTTCTGACATTCGTTAAAAATTTTCTTCAGAAAATCAAGAAACGTTTGCAACAGTTTTCGTGATGCTAGGAATCAACTGTCGAACAACTATATCTTATTTATTTAGATGTAGTCCATCTCTTATCTCAATAAGAGATTACACAAGGTAGGGCATGTTATCTAGAAACAGCTAAGTATATCCTTTTGGACTGAAAAAGATCGCAAGTTGATGTTGATTATATAATTAAAACACGAGATATTTAAAATCCCCTTTAAATTGGTTTCTATGCATGACAATGCTGCACAACATAGTGCAGTAGCAGTGGTGGTACATTTACTATGTATAGTAATGAAATTGACTATCCAGTACGCTACACAGATATTATCTATTCAAAATAAATTTGGGGTGACATTGGGAGACGGATTTGTTGCTTCTCTAAGACACAAACAGGACATTATCTTTCTTATAAAGAAGAGTACACCAATACTTATGTCCTGTCCCATACTGGCTACTGAACGTGGTATGATGATGTTGTAGAATTGCGGTTTGGAGTCTACATATTCCATAATGGAAATTTTTCAACTATACGCCATTAAAAAAATCGTATTTTGTTTTTTAGCGTGTTATATTTTATTTTGTGCAAAATTGATAACAAACTTGTATTTTAGCCTGTTGAAAACAGGGAAATTAATACTTTGAAAAACATTAAGCTATCAAAAATTGGTTCAATGTCGTTATGTACCACGGTCGGTAACATTCGTATGGACAGTATCAGTCGTCTAGGTATTTTCAGTACTTCTGGCAGATCTAGAAATCCGTTTAAGTCTTTCTCAATCTCGACGATCCCCTTTGGAGAAATAAAAATTCCGTCACTGACGGAATCTGTTCGATCGCTGATACTGTAAGTGTGCAAAAATTCCTCCTTCCAAGTTTTTTTGGTTTTTTTGGTCCAGTCCGCCTGGTCTAACCAAAGGTCTAAAATATCGGACCGGGAGGTTATTTTTCCTTTCTTTCGATACACACCTTTGCAAGGAGTCTAGTTAGATGGTTGAAAATTCGGTTCCGTTAAATTCTGCCCTGTGGTATGTGCTTTTATTTATTTGTTATTTATTTATTACCCAGGCCACCCAGCTTACCTAAAAGGCTTAGAACAGTTACAAACGACGGCCTGGAGAAACAGAAAAGCAACACATATGCACGTATAGACATACACAGCCAATATAGATAGAAATACAAAATGTTAATGAATACAAAAACTTTACAAATAAATAAAATGATACAAAAATGCCGAAAACTAATTTCGAATGAAAGGTTTGATTGAAATAGTTGAATGAAATGAAAAATTTTAAAAGGGAAAAATAAAACAAAAATATACAATCAAAATGTTAAACAGTGCAAAAATTCAAACATTTGATCCATGTCCCATTGATCAGAATATAATTAAAAGTATATCCATATCGGAAAATAGTAAATTGGTTCATACCATCACAAATCTTTTTTTGTAATAAGAATATAGTTTCAAAGTCTGTAGATATATTTTTTTTTTTACAAATACTTGAAAATCATAATGATTGATTAGGAGGTCCTAAAGGGGATAGTTGAGTGTCTGGGAATAGTTTGTTGAAGAAAATAGCCATCTTTTCTGGTGCAAACCTCTAACAAAAAATTGACCAAGTTATAATTCGTATTTCGAAAACGAAGCAAAGATAAACAAAATTGTTCCTATTACAAAATTATAAAACTTTCTGTGCTTAGTATGTAAAGACATAAGGTTTGAATGCAAGATGTACACAGAGGAAAATATATGATGTCACCAGAAAGGGGAAAATTATTGTACTGCACCATTTGTCTATGATTTTTATACAACTAACTTTTACACTTTTACTGCAAAAAGAATAATTATAAATAAATCAATTTAGCTTATTACATGGATTATTACTTTTCCATGGGTATTCCTCATCATTTTCTTCTCAACTACTTCTCTATAACGAGACATTTGCACAATTATCGCATTTTGTTGACCTCATTTCCTATCTTGTATGTGCATATCATGTGCAAACCACACATATCGTATTCCGTACTAAATAGAGGATGCTGTACAAATTTGTAATTTAAATTTTTCACATATCTTGCTTCGCTTTTTAGATAGAAATTCTAAGTTTTACAATTCACTGATAGAATAGCTACAAACTTTTTCAATTCACCATTAGAAGGGCTGCAACTTTCTCAATTCGCCTATAGAAGCGATGCAACAGTTTTCAATTCACGTTAGGAGCGCTACAAACTTTTTCAATTTGCCGTTAGAAGCTCTGTAAATTCCTTGGATTCGCCGTTGAAGTGCTGCAAACTTTTTAATTGACAGTTAGAAATGCTGCAAACTGTGCAATTCGCCATTAGAAGGGCTGAAACTTTCTCAATTCGCCGATGGAAGCGATGCAAACTTGTTCAAGTCGCTATTATGAGAGCTACAATTTTTTTTCAATTCGCCGTTAGAAGCTCTGAAAAATTTTTCCGTTCGCTCTTGGAAACGCTGCAAACTTTTTAATTCGCTATTGGAAGCTCTGCAACTTTCTCAATTCGCAGATAGAAGCGATGCAAAAGTTTTCAATTCGCCGTTATGTGCGCTACAAGCTTTTTCAATTCGCAGTTAGAAGCTCTGCACGCTTTGTCAATTCGCCGTTAGAAGAACTGCAAAATTTTTCAATCGATAGCGCATTGTCGATTTCCTATTAGTAGCTCTAAAACACGTCAAACGTTAAAGAAATGCATAAGGATTTGAGAGGAAACTGTATGAAATGACAGTATAAAGATAAAATTTTGAAAAAAAAAAAAAAGACTCCTAGTGTACGTAAATTAATTTTGCGCTAAAAATACATAAATTTTATAGATATTTAGAACTGATCGTGTAAGATTACAAAATAAAAGGTCTAAATTATTCAAAAAGTTTAAAAATACTTATTTTAATGAACCTGCCTGGAAATTATTATCACAAGGAACACGCTGATTTAATAAATTTTATTTTAATAGCGAAATCGATTGTATAAAAATTTAGTAATACAGACACCATTACGTAGAATAACAGTTTCTTTTATTCACCTTAATTTACAATGCAAATAAGTATTTTTACGATGCTGTCGAACGATGATTTAATGAACCATAATTAAAGTTCTTTCCGATTTCTCAAAATAAATTGAGTTACAAAATTAGTAGTGTAAAAATGCTCTATATTCAGATTTTTAAAACAAATTCTATATCATAATTTCGTAAATTGGCTTTAAAGATTAATCAATATGTTTTCATTGGATATTTTATTTAATTTCTTACCTACATTACATGTAAATACATGAAAGTACATGTAACGCAGAAAATATTGCGATGTAGTCCAGAATGTTCATTTTGATGCTTTGACACGCTTTTTAAACTGTAAAACGAATAAGCTATTTTTACATTCTTATACGAAGTAGAAAAACAATATTGAGTTTTGTTTCCAATATGTGTTTTAGGGCCTCCTGAACACTTTTTAACTATTTTTAGAGTTAAGTCCATCTGTCACTCTGTCTGTAGTCGATTTCTTGTATATATAATAGTTGCCACAAATGTTAAGGAATTTTCACAACACTTTATTTCCGGCTTTGTAAACAAAAAACTTCAGAACTAGATAGAATATATTCAAATTCGAGTTAAAACTTCGAAATTTAATCGAAATTTAATCGAAATTTTACAATTCCAAAGCAGCAGCATAGGACAAAATTAGACACATTCCTGCATAAAATGTATGCATGTCGTTCATGTCTCAATGATCAGGAAACTTAGTAATTTCAATCATTACTGTGGAAAATAGCCGTAATACAATTTTTGTGTTCGCGACATTATTAGCAATGCACCAAGCTTATCAGTATACTTCTGGGAGTACGTTATTAAACTTGATATGAGTGGAAATATTTATTACTTTCCTTATATACATAATGCATAAGGAAAGTATTGTGACGGGGTCGAAAATTCGTATTCGAGTTTTCGAAAGGCAGAGCACGTTTTAAGCATCCCGGATCACGAATCAAACATTTTGAAGTGATGTTTGTGTGTATGTGTGTGTGTGTGTGTGTGTGTGTGTGTGTGTGTGTGTGTGTGTGTGTGTGTGTGTGTGTGTGAAAGTATGTGTGTGTGTGTGAAAGTATGTGTGCGTGTGAAAGTATGTGTGTGTGTGTGTGTGTATCAGTGAGTCTGTGGAGACGATAATTGACGAACGAATGAACCGATTCGAATGAAATTAGGTTCAAAAATCACAATCTGTAAACACTGGAAGCCTATTGTTTTTATACGCAAACGAATGTTCAGAACCCCCTAAATTTTCGAGTGAAATTTTGAAAAAATTATCAAAAAATCAAAACCACTAATAAAGTTACGGAAATAGGCATTTCTTATGTAATTTTTCATTGAAAATGATTGACATAAATTTTAGAATGCTGACATGAACCGTTCTCGAGATATTGCACATTTTTCAAAAAAATTATCAAAAAGTTATCTAAAATAAAAAAATATTTCCTATTGAGAAATATGTTAACTTTTCATATGTAATACCATGCGATAAATAGGGTGACATCATTCTCGTGGATCTAGCTCGTTCCATTCATGAAAAAGGGTACTTTGAGTAATACTTTTGCATTTGAACGCCAATAGTCATTTATCTGCTGTAAGAATAACTTATTTCGCCGTCCATAACGCTTGGCGAGATTTTGGCGACGAATTTGGTGGAATATCGCAACTTGGCGATATTTTTAATTGTTGCCAAATTAACAAAAATCTCGCCAAATTGATAAAAATGACGCTAAATCAATGAAAATGACGAATAATTGAAGAAAATTCAATATTTTGGAAGGAATATAAGTATCTACTATAAGGATAACATTTTTTTTAACTGTAAAAGTAGCAAATTCATTGTATTATATAAGGAAAGTCATGTGCTGCCCACATTAGATTTTTTTATGCCATTTAAAGTCAACGGCGAGGGGTAATATGCTGTTCATTTCGACAAAAATAAAGATTTTGCGAATTTTTTCCTATGCAATTTGCGAAAACAAAAAGAAGAAAAAAAATCTTATACTCTACATAAAAATGGATTCCGCTGTGAGAAAGTCTACGAAAGTGCCACTCCAGCTAATTTCTGTGGTGTTTGTGTGTCTGGGCAGGATATATTTAGAACATAATGAGCTATCTATGTAAATGAAATCCGGTATGGATAACAAAAATTGAGAATGGAATATGCCAATTAATCTTCTGGTAGAAGAGCTCAAGGAAAAGCATTAAAAATTTCAATATTTTTTAAACATTATACATAGGTACTAGGAAATTCCTTAAGCATCCCAATAACTTTATTTAGGAAACGTCCATGAACGTACACGTTAGGTCTATCTATAATTAAGTGATTATGTCCGATCCAATAAAAGTAATTATAGCACCCCTAGAATATAATTTAGCAAGATAATTCATTCATAAATCATTGATTATGAAACACTTTCGAACTGTAATACAATTTTATTTAAACATCTCTAAAATGCGATACATTCAGCGGTGATATTTTTAAAATTATCAAAATACTACAATAATTTATTTTACCTGGAAACTTGAAATTTTATCAAAAACGACAATGCTCTAAAATCGTCTGCTTCTCTATGTAAAGTCAATGAATACTTCATTCAAATCGCTTATATATTTTATTCATAATGAAGATTTCCAGTTTTATTTTATGCTGATTTCAATAAAATTATTTTAGTTCTATTACTTTAGCTGCAGTTTGAGATGTGAGCAAGATCATAGTTGTTTTTATTCATACCAGCAATACTTATCAACGTCGGATTTATGTTACACACTTTACCATTTCTTACAGAAAACGTGTTGTCGAAAATAATTTAGAAATTTTTGAATTGCTTTCACAGAAATGAGTGAGTGAATATACTTATAATTTTACAGAAAGGCTTGGGTATTTTGAAGCTCTATCTTCGCTTCGAACTGCACTGCTTATCCTATCCCATTGGCAAGAAGTTCTGGATTAGATTCTTGCACATACTGAATTCTTGCACATACTGATTCTTGCAAATCGCTGAAATTGCTCTATGTACTCCTTTCTCTACTCTGTGAAATATTCTGCAACCTTTGCTCATTTTTTTCAGCTACTCTGTTAATAATTTCTGCATACTAAAAAGAAAAGCCAAAATTACAGGCGTTTATTAAAATTCTATCTTCATTTCTGAAATATTCAGCTAATTATCGTCTGCCGAAGCTTTAATTTTGTATATATATATATATATATATATATATATATATATATATATATATATATATATATATATACAGGGTGTCCCCAAAACATTGACCTCGGCTTTTATTCCTTAAATAATGATCTTTGACATATAAATTATAAATTACAAAGTTGCATAAAAAAGGTACATAATTTTATGAATTCGATTAAAATTTTCAAGGGAATTACATTTTAAGAAATACAAAATTAAAATATGTACACAGCCCCCGTACAAAAACATTTCCAATGTGCCCCATACACTAATAAGTTGGTGTACAGAATTTCAGCATTATATCGTAAAAAGTCCCAAAGATATGAAAAGACAAAAATTCTAAATTAAACCACATTTTCATGCATCGACGTGGGTTCTCAGAGGGGAAAAATCATGTCAGCGTATCGCGTTTCAGGGGCCATGCACAAATTACGAAAGAAAACAATGATTACATAAATAATAATTTTGCTATTTATTGGTACAAAAGTATCTACACCATGTAGAAATAATAAATATACACAAAGATTACAAAGCTTGTTCAAAATTTTTTCCATCCATGTCAAAAATCCATTAAAGATAAGAGTCAGATATTATTTCCCTATGATGCATTTCTGCGTTGCGTCATTTGCACTCTTGCTGTAAACATTTACATTTTAATTTGGGATTAATCCCACACCAACTGTGTTTAAACATATCTCTGGGACTTTTTATGATAAAATGCTGAAATTTTGTATATCACCTTATTAGTGCATGGGGCACATTTTACTTATTGGAAATGTTTTTGTACGGGACCGTATAAAAATTTAAATGTTGTATTTCTTCGAATTTAATCCTCTGAAAATTTCAATCGATTTCATAAAATGTTGAATATTTTTTACGCAACTTTGTAATTTATTATAAATGTCTAAGATCAATATTTATAGAATAAAAGCCGAGGTCAATGTTTTTGAGACATCCTATATATATATATGTATACATATGCATCTTTTGGCTTTAGTTTGTCTATCAATGCTAAAATTATGTAATCACAGAAATTAACTAGATTTCATTGCCTTCCTCGTCGAGTTATTGACATGCAACATAATTCTAATAAACAGAAAAACAAAAATTGTGTTAGTACAGAAATTTGTTGATTAAAAATATCAAACGATTTTGAAAACGAAAACAGCCTTCTTCTTCAGCATAAAAGGACAGGACAGCCCCTTTGAGTAGAAAAGAGATATTTCTGTCAACAGAGAATAACAGACGTAACTCAAAATGGATGACATTGCTAAATAAAAAAAAGGAAAAATAAAGTTAAGGAGTTACTTTTAATCATAAAATCAAGCGAAAGTATGTCGTCAAAAGTCAAATTTAACGGAATTCTTCGAACAAGTTGGAAGCCTAGCAGAAGCTGTGTCGTTACATCTCGTTTATTATGATAGGTAATCGGCACCTGATAAACTGATTGATGTAGCTGGAATTGACGTAGCAAAGATTGATGTAGCAAAGATTAATGCAGCGAAGGTCACAGTAGGGTTTGAAAGGACCTTTTGCAAATAAAACACATTTTCTCCAACCCAGAAGGGGAGGGAGTAAGGGTTAATTGAAATTCTAGATTCGTTAAATTTTGTCCGATAATCAATAATATAAGTGTACAAATATTAAGCCCTCTAGATCACCAGAGGATTTCTGGAGGGCTTTTAAAGACCTCACATTTACTCTACCCCATGGGGGTAAAGGGAAATCATATCCTGCTTAGGTTGTGTACCGTACTTGATACTATAATTATGTAAAGATTCAGCCTATTAAGACATCGCGGGGGGGGGGGGGCTTCTGAAGAGTCCGAAAAGACAGGAACGTGTCAAACAGTTATATACACTGAATCTAATACCATCCCGTGATTTATGTCCGGCATTACGCAATTCGAATCATTAAATTTCTTTCAATTACCTAATGCAAAATAATTAAATAAAACAAAAATAAAAATATTCGAGCAAGAAAAAAATATATTTTATGCACTTACCTAAAAATGATTAACATAATAAAAGCGCCGATTCATAATAACGTCTTATTTGAATAACAAAATCGCAAACAAATTTCGTAATGTCTACATCATTACCAATAATAAGAGTTCCTTTTTTTATTTATTTATTCAGCTCTCTACGCTGAATTTACAATGCAAATAAGAAACAGTTTTTAAGACGTTGTTGAAAGTTAATGCAACGTACTTACATTAGCGTCCATTCGCGTTTCGCAAAATAAATTAAGTTACACCAAATAGCAGTCTAATGCTATTTCGTTTTCATATTTTTGAAATAAATTATGCACCATAAACTCGTAATTTTGCCTCGATAGTTTGATACACTTTTGTGGATTCGAATTATTTGATATTTTTATATTTATTGAAAGTTTGAACTTTGTAATTAGTTTAAGTATATTTCCTAGCATTCGATTGAAATGGTAAGTATATAATTATAAGAATCGATCATTTGGATATTTATAGATCATTGAATTGAGGAAACTTCGTTCCTGTCTGACATACTTCAAATTTCCTGGAATCTATTTCCTTTCCTCAACATGGCATAATTTTCCTTCCTGTTTACTGGTGTTGATAGTGCAGTTTCTTATAGGATACTAAGGCTCTTAAATACACAGGCTAGCATAACAGCCGCCATATTGACTCCCAGTTGAAGCGATGTTTGTACATGGAGGAAAAGGAGTTACTTTTACTTTCCCTGCAATACATGGTAATGTATAGGGAAAGTATTGTAATCATGTCGAAAATCGCAACTCGAGTTTACGAGGGATGTACAGGTTTCGAGACCTCTAGAATACGAAAAAACCATTTTTAGCGTGACGTCTGTGTGTGTGTCTGTGTGTGTGTCTGCCTTTCTGCCTGTCTGTCTGTCTGTCTGTCTGTCTGCCTGTGCAGATTTTGTATCCACTCTAACTAAAAAATTTATGGACCGAATTTCACAAAATTTGGTAGGTAAGTCACTTGTGGGCGAGTCTGGTGCTGATTAGTTTTGGGTACGATTCGGGATAAAAGAACCTGCCTATTTTTGGGAAATGGCCCGCAAAAGCTCGTATTCACTCTAACTGAGAAACTAATAGACCGAATTTCACAAAATTCAGCAGATGAATCACTTGTGCATCACCCTGGTGCTGATTAGATTTTGGTATGTTTCGGAAAAAAATAACCTGCTTTTTTTTGCAAAATGGCCCGCAAAAATCGTCAAAATATGAACTAAAGAACTACTTGTGCTCAAATATATCCATTAAATGCTTGTTTAATACGTAATTATCTAGTGAAGAAAATAATAAGACCAACCCCATTACACTAGAACTAGCCGTTCTCGAGATATTTTAGTTTTTCGTATTTTCTCTACGCCACCTTTGAAAATAAGTCCGGTTACCGAATGAAAACGAAAATTGAATTAAAAGTAAATTAAATTTAATTAAGATAAAGAGAACGTGGATATATGTCTGCAGGGAAAGTCATGTGCTGCCCACATCAGATTTTTTTATCCTTTTCTCGGGATACAGAAAATATAAAAACATTCCAGACAAATTTATTGAATGTATTGGTACAATATTTATAAATCAGACGCACCTATTCTACAAAAACTTATTATCAAATATCAGTCATGTAACATGGGCGCTCCATTGAAATGGCACAGATACAGGATAACTGAATGGACCTGTTGGAGTCAAATTGGCGGTTGCGGCAGCCTGTATATTTAGGAGCCTTACAGTATACAATAAGTTGATATAAAATTTGTTTTTTTAAAGGGAAGTGGTGAAAGTATATATTCAAATTCGCCATGAGCGAAATCAATGGAGATATTCATAAGAAATTAGGTCGATCAATGGTTGATGGTATACATTTGGCATTATTAATAATTTTTGCCGATATGAGTGAATCAAATCAGATTTTAACATTGCGTATTTTAAAGTTTACATTTGAGATAATAATGTGGATTAAATAGAGAAGAAGGGTACGACAATATTTACACAGCCGAAATATATGTACTTTTATGCATTTTTTTATACATTAGAAAATTTTCGAATGCGTTTTTTTTTCAAATGGATTTAATATAAATTTTCAAATCATTGGTTATATCGCGGAAAAATAAATCCAAAAGCATGTAAAAATCCTTCCCAGTAACAATAAATATCTAAAAATTAAAATGGATGTTAGTACATTGCATAGAAAAAAATAATGACGATTTACAGAATAGTAATTGATACTGCTTCGTTTTATGCTTTGTAGTAACAAAGCTTTTAATTTTTAGATGAATGAACTAGACGAGACAATACAAGTATATAACTAATTTGATTAATATATAGTTTGCTTTTATACATATAATTACTGTGCCGCCTCTATAAATCATGTTAATTAAGGATTTAAATGAATAATATCGAATAATATTTGAATATCCAATTGGTTATGAATCGAATATCCAACAGCGCAGAGAATATTGGAGATGCTAATGCAGCAATGATTTCGAATTCGCCATACTGCTGTTCAGGGAATCAAATACTAAGTAGCTTAATTAGTGAATATAAATACACGTTATATCGAAATAAACGGTATCACAGTTCCAGTTGTGAATAATATAATTGCGATAACTTGATTATGTAATGTCATCATTCGAAACTGGAAGCAGTATTAGAATTTTGAAATTTCACAAGAATTTATATAACATAAGTAGGACTAATATGCTACATTTATAAGTAGAATTCTTTAAATCAATTCTAGACAATTTCTAGTCAACTTCTATTTCGCTGTTTCTGAAACCTTTTTTTCTTCTAATATGTAGAATATGATTGGATATTGTGTGTGATGATGAAAATTCGTTTTGGTTTTGCATTTTGAATGACTGCAGACTGTAAGGCACTTATAACTTCAAATAACAGGTACCAGAATGTGGCAATAAACTTTGCAAGCGTTAAACAATGACGCAGTCAGACGGTTGCCAGTGGTTGACATTCAGTTTAAATAAATATATGTGGGGGCAATAAAGAATTCCCGCACACATAGAAAGTTCATGTGGCCCTTGAGACCTCAAACAGTTGCGTCCAGTGTATCTGTTTATAGCTATTTAACTTTGAAAAGCTATTTTGAGAGATTTCCGCAAAAATCGCATCCTTAGCTATCGAAACTATTATACCAGAGTTTCTATTTAAATACATCTGATATCTCACAGATTTTTTTTCACGAAATCTTTAAACATATTCCGTACAATAGGCAAGTTTTCGTGAATTAAAATATTTATATATTTTGTTGGTGTTTTGAAGACGTAATCGATTTTAAAATTATGACGAGACGATCTCTGTCAATCCTTACCTTACACTTTTCTACAAAACAAAAATTACGGTTCCGGGATCATTTGATCGATTATTATGATTTTTATAAGGTACTCATGTATTAATAATATTAACAAACCTTAGTATTCTGCAGAATAGTGATGTCGGAAATTCGCCCCAGGCACACGTGCACTTGTAAATAGGCAGCGGTTGCGATAGCTATGATATAATAGCACTTGTATTCTGAAAACTTCTGCACAATACACAGAAACTGGTTGATTCTAGAATTTGCTATGCGTTACAGTGCAATTTTAATAAGATGTTTGCATCTTAAATCTAGTGCATCGACGAATACATATTCTAGTATTCTCTTAAAATTCTACATTTTATTTTGGAAGATTTTAAAATTGCAACTATATGTCTGGGATTAATATTTAAGGAAATAAATCCATCACCACCTTTTTTAGAAACACTGCGTGCTATTTGAATCTATTTGATTAGTTGATATCATGTCACTCTGAAGCTCACATACATTCACATCAATTCCAATTTCTATTCAGATACAAATCGAATTTTCAAACATGTTGTCAAAACGAAAGTTTATTTTTAGTTAATCGAAACGCTTCAGACTGAATATAAACTTAATCCTAAATAGAAACAGAGGTCATTACTATTTAAGGAAATAAATGCATCACCAGCCTTTTCAGAAACCCTGAATGCTATTGGAATTAATTTGATTCTTTGCTATCATTTCACTCTGAAGCTCAAACACTTTCACATGAATTCAAATTTCGATTCAGATACATATCAAATTTTCTAGCATATTGTCCAGACGAAAGTTTATTTTTAGTTAATCGAAAAGCATCAGACTGAAGATAAGCATAATCCTAAATAGAAACAGAAATAATCAGTATTTGAGGCAATAAATACATCACCACCTTTTCAGAAACCCGGAATGCTATTAGAATTAATTTGATTCGTTTCTATCATTTTACTCTGAAGCTCAAATACATTCAAGTGAATTCGAATTTCGATTCAGATACAAATCGAATTTTCTAGTATGTTTTCAATGTGAAAGTTTACTTTTAGTTAATCGAAAAGCTTCAGAATGAAGATAAACTTAATCCTTAATAAAAATGAGATCATTAAAATTTAAGAAAATAAACACTTTTAAGAAATCCTGCATACAATTAGAATTAATTTGAATATTTGCTATCATTTCACTCTGAAGCTCAAATACATTTACATGAATCCAAATTTTGATTCAGATACAAATCGAATTTTCTAGCATTTTTTCAATCTGAAAGTTATTTTTATTTAATCGAAAAGCTTCAGACTAGACACATATTTGATTCTACATAAAAATTGCGATCATTACTATTTAAGAAAATAAAACCATCACCACCTTTTCCGAAAACTTCCTTTTTAGAATTAATTTGATTCTTTGCTATCATTTCACTCTGAGGCTGAAACACATTCACGTGAATTCAAATTTTAATTCAGATACAAATCGAATTTTTAGCATGTTTTCAATGTGAAAGATTACTTTTATTTAATCGAAAAGCTTTAGACTAGACATATACTCGATCCTAAATATAAATTGAGATCATTAATATTTAAGAAAATAAACCCATCACCACCTTCTCCGGAAATTTTCTTTTTAAAGTTAATTTGATTCGTTGCTATCATTTCACTCTGAAGCTGAAATATATTCATGTGAATTCAAATTTCGATTCAGATACAAATCGAATTTTCAAGCATGTTGTCAAGGCGAAAGTTTACTTTTAGTTCATCGAAAAGCTTCAGACTAAAGATAAACTTCATCCTAAATAAAAATTGAGATCATTAATATTTAAGAAAATAAACCCATCATCACCTTTTCCGGAAACTTTATTTTTATAATTAATTAGATCCTTTGCTATAATTGCACTCTGAAGCTCAAATACATTCACGTCAAATCAAATTTCGATTCAGATTCAAATCGAATTTTCAAACAGGTTGTCAAGACGAAAGTTTATTTTTAGTTAGTCGAAAAGCTTCAGACTGAAAAGATAAACTTAATCCTAAACCGAAACAGAGATCATCAAAGTTTGACTGTGCTTTTAATCTATTAGCTTTGATGTAGGCAGAGTGTTGGTTGTTGTCAGGGAAAGTTGTAGTACTGTTTCGTAGAAGGGAAAACTTTATTTAAATTTTTTGATTAAACCTATGCAAAATAAGTTTTCTGTATCAGGTAATGCCATGCTGCTATAATAAGCACGCGTCCTTTGCAAGCTAAATTTTATTATTTGATTTTAACGAGTTTTCATAATGTTCACATTTCATAATGATTCTGTTTTATTATTAGAAATGTAGTTTTCTCCAAAATATGCATTTAGCATTTGATTTACAAAGTAAAATTTAGCAGTTCCAATGCAAAGTTTTGTGAAATTTTTAAATGTAATTTTGTAATTCCACAATTGAATAAAACGAATGTACTTGATAAATGTACTTGATAATATGTACTTGAACAATGTACTTGAATAAAATTTATGACCAAAGTATCTAACTTGAATGAGAGGGTTACTAAAATCACTTTGGATACATATATATATCCCAAAACAATAAATGAAAATGTAAAAACTGATTACTTGTTTTGCCTGATATAGGGCACCATTTAAGAATTTATAAAAATAATTTCAATATTTTAATATTTTGAATTTTTTTCTTCAGAAAAAAGTATATTTTTAGCCCAAAGAGGTTTACTTAGCTTAATTTCACTCGAGATATATTGAAAACTATAACAGAAATATTAGAAATATTTAAAATTTTTAACACTTTACAACAAAGTTAAAAAGTGTTTATGACTTTGTTCATTCTGTCTGTCTGTCTGTCTGTCTGTCTGTCCGTTAGCACGATAACTGCCGTAAAAATGACATAATCAAAATTAAATTTTAGTATGTTGTTCAGACGGTCTATAGGACCTATGGGAATATAAATGAATAATATCACCCAATTAGTTTTTGATCGAACCCGGGTTTAAAAAATGAAATACATTGAGCACTAAGGGACCTAATTTTTCAAAAAAATTTTAAGCGGATTTAAAATTCACAAATTGCTTCGAAAATGTTAGGTAATATTCAAATTGTTCCATAAAATATATAAAAAAAATTTAGCGAAATATATTTAGTAGTTTTTTAAATAAAAATGAAAATAATAATTACACCTCTTATATGAAGCGATCGCGTGACCATAGAATTAAAATATCACACGACCCACTTCAAAATGATATATGGCATCCATTTTGTCTCAACATCGTTATTTTTAAAGTTATTTTTAATTCATATTGAGTGTTGTATCCGTCCTAAAACCACTTTATTTTTGCTTAAATTCTGTGCATCTACGTACTGAAACAACGCAATTACAATATATTTCACTTTAAATGCTCATCCAAATTTGATTATTTCTACAACGAAGCCTATTTTTCACCTATGTAAAATGTAAACAGCAAAATATGTAGAATGAGTTGTATTAGAATTGATGTATGTCTTTAACACAAAATCATTTAGTTCATGGAGTCTGGACAGCTGATATGAATATTCACTGATTTTACAAAGAGAAGTACGATTTTTTTCGATGAAGTTTTAGGCATAGAGTTTCATTACTTGTAGCTCTATGGTCATAATTTTTAAATAAAATAAATTATTATAGTATTGTGATGAATGACATGAATGGGAAATTATTTATGAATGAAATGCTGCTTTTATAGAGAGAGCCAGGCGTGCTATTTTTTCTATGACGTCATTTGAATGAATTTCAGTTGTTTTCGATGAAGTTTTCAAATATAATAAATTATCGTAGTAT
This sequence comes from Amaurobius ferox, assembly GCA_951213105.1. Classification (NCBI taxonomy): domain Eukaryota; kingdom Metazoa; phylum Arthropoda; class Arachnida; order Araneae; family Amaurobiidae; genus Amaurobius; species Amaurobius ferox. The sequence goes on from OX578154.1 coordinate 89,892,953, forward strand.
TATGATAATTCAAAAATTAATACCGAGGAATGTATCACATTTTAGAGATGTTTAAACCAGGCAATTTATATTTCAATGCCGTCATTTGAATGAAGTTCATTTTTTTCGATGAAGGTTTAAGTTTTCAAATATAATAAATTAATGTAGTATTGTGATAAGTTTTAAAATATTACCGAGGAGTGTATTGCATTTTAGACATGTTTAAATAAAATTGCATTGAAGTTGGAAAGTGTTTCATAATCAATGCTTTACGCTTGATTGAAATTTCTTGTTTTATAAAGGGCCAGTCACATCTTACATTTCATGATTCGTTTATACATCGGTCAGAATCTTTAACTATTTAACCATCATATGACGTTGCCCGGGCGAGCCAGTGTGAGGGGAACATTGCGCTCAACAGCACAACATCCATGCCTGAACTCACGATCCGGCAGCCCTAGCGAGTAGGAGGAAAAGATTGCTTTGACCAATCAAACACCACAGCATATATAGAAATGCAAAGCAACAAAAATTTCAAGTAAGAAATCCAACTTCAAGATCAATAATTTGCTTTTACAAAATTTTTAAAGTTTTTGTGGAATTACCTTGTCAAATTGACGAAGATTGAAAATCTTCATTTTTTAAAGTTTTTAATGCTTCACCAAAACTACTATTTATAAAGAGCAATCCAGTAATTCGCTACCGATTAAAAGTTCTAAAGATATGAAATTGGGTTTCATATCGGGTTATATTATTGAAATGTAGTGATTATAATTTTCTTTAAAGTTTTCTATGTGTTGTTAAACATGTAACATTTGATATTCATCCGTAATGTGTAATTTAATTTAGTTACCATAGGTCCATATTATCGGTCGTAAACAAATAAAATGCTACTATGTATAAGCTTGAGTTTTATTGTTGTTTTATTTCACAATATTCTATTCGCGCAGAACAATCTCGTCTCCATCAAACTGGATCCCCAGCTGATTTGTTTTGTAACAATTTTTCGATTTGGGGGGAAGTTCTTAAAAAAAAGATTGAAAACTTTTCCAAGACCCATTCACTTTTAAATCAATGGAATTTATCGATTAAAATAATCGCACCAAATGTCATTCAATTTGTTTAATTTATTCGATAGTTATCGTGCCTCTAAACGTTAACGTTACGATGAAACAGACGTCATTCAAAAAATGGTTGATTTGTGTTCAGGGATGCCCAAATCGTATAGATTCATCAAAGTTCTGGATTCGGATTTGACTCCACATAATAGGTCTTTATTAGTACGTTGTATATAAGTAAACTGAAAATAAGATAAACTAAGTTAATAATGTTAAGAAGCGTATGTGTTATACACATTTGATTTATTAATTTTCTTCATTTGTAACTTTTTAAATTCATAGTTTTTTACATTCGTTATTGGAATTTTCTCTTTTAATATTTTGTCAATAATGAAATAAAATACTAAAAATGTATTTTCATAAAATACTAATTTTGAAACATAAAAATTTAATTGGAAATATAATTTATTAAAAATTTCACAAATTAAACTTTTTATTTACATCAAAATGTATTTTCAAACAATATGAAAGATAACAAGAAAGATCAATCATGCTTAAAGCATTGATTATGCAACACTTTCCAACTTCAATGCAATTTTATTTAAACAAGTCTAAAATGCAATACATTCCTCGGTAATATTTTGAAACTTATCACAATACTGCATTAATTTATTACATTTGAAAACTTAAACCTTCATCGAAAAAAATGAACTTCATTCAAATGACGGCATTGAAATTTAAATTGTCTGGTTTAAACAGCTCTAAAATGTTATACATTCCTCGGTAATAGTTTTAGAATTATCATAATACTACGATAATTTATTATATTTGAAAACTTCATCGAAAACAACTGAAATTAATTGAAATGACGTCATAGAAAAAATAACACGCCTGGATCTCTCAATAAAAACAGGATTTCATTCATAACTTTCTCCCATTCATTTCATTCAGCACAATACTATAATAATTTATTTTATTTAAACATTTTTTTTCAGACCATGGAGCTAAAAAAAATTAAACTCTATGCTTGAAACTTCATCGAAAACAATCGTCCTTCTCTTTATGAAATCAATTAATATTTCATTCATATCAGCCATGCAGACTCCATGGACTAAATTATTTTGTGTTAAAAAAATACAGGAATTCTAATACAACTCATTCTATATATTTTGCTGTTTACATTTTTCATAGGTGAAAAATAGGCTTAGTTGTAGAAATAATCAAATTTAGAAGAGCATTTAAACTGAAATATATTGTAATTGCGTTGTTTCAGTATGTAAATGCACAGAATTTAAGCAAAAAAAAGTAGTTTTAGGACGGATACAGCACTCAATTTGAATTAAAAAGAACTTAAAAAAATCACGATTTTGAAACAAGATGGATGCCATATATCATTTTGATGTGGGTCATGTGATCGTTTCATATCATGGTCACGTGATCGTTTCATATAAGAGGTGCAATTATTATTTTAATTTTTATTTTAAAAACTACTGAATATATTTCGCTGAATTTTTTTTATATATTTTATGGAACAATTTGAATATTACCTAAAATTTTCGAAGCAATTTGTGAATTTGAAATCCGCTTAAAAAATGTTTAAAAAATTAGGTCCCATAGGGCTCAATGTATTTCATTTTTTCGACCCGGGTTCAATCCAAAACTAATTGGGTGATATTATTCATTTATATTCTCATAGGTTCTACAGACCGTCTGAACAACATACTAAAATTTCATTTTGATTAAGTCATTTTTACGGCAGTTATCGTGCTAACGGACCGACAGACAGACAGACAGACAGAATGAACAAAGTCATAAACACTTTTCAACTTTGTTGTAAAGTGTTAAAAACGTTTTAAACACGTAGAAGAAAGAGAGAACCCTAAATTTCAAGTGAAATACTTTTTAACATTTTACAACAAAGTTGAAAAGTGTTTATGACTTTGTTCATTCTGTCTGTCTGTCTGTCTGTCCGTTAGCATGATAACTGCTGTAGAAATGACTTTATCAAAATGAAATTTTAGTATGTTGTTCAGACGGTCTGTGGAACCTATGGGAATATAAATGAAGAATATCACCCAATTAGTTTTGGATTGAACCCGGGTTGAAAAAATGAAATACATTTAACCCTATGGGACCTAATTTTTCAAATGTTTCTTAAGCGTTTTTAAAATTCAGAAATTGCTTCGAAAATTTTAGGTAATATTCAAATTATTCCATAAAATATATAAAAAAAATTCAGCAAAACATATTCAGCAGGTTTTTAAATAAAAAAGAAAATAATTACTCCACCTCTTATATGAAGTGATCTCGTGACCATGATACGAAAAGATCATGTGACCCACTTCAAAATAAAATATGGCATCCATCTTGTCTCAAAATCGTGATTTTTAAAGTTCTTTTTAATTCATATTGAGTGTTGTATTCGTCCTAATACGGCTTTATTTTTGCTTACATTCTGTGCATCTACATACTGAAACAACGCAATGACAATATATATTTGAGTTCAAATGATCATCCAAATTTGATTATTTCTAAAACGAAGTCTATTTTTCACTTATGTAAAATGTAAACAGCAAAATATGTAGAATGAGTTGTATAAGAATTGCTGTATTTTTTTAACGCAAAAGTATTTAGCTCATGGAGTCTGCATAGCTGATATGAATGAAATATTCATTGACTTTACAGAGAAAAGGACGATTTTTATCGATGAAGTTTTAAGCATAGAGCTTAATTACTTGTAGCTCCATGGTCTTAAGTATTTAAATAAAATAAGTTATTGTAGAGAGAGAGAGAGTACTGTGATGAATGAAATGATTGGTAAAATGTTATGAATGAAATGCTGCCTTTATAGAGAGAGCCAGGCGTGTTATTTTTTCTATGACTCATTTGAATGAATGTCAGTTGTTTTCGATAAAATTTTCTAATATAATAAATTATTGTAGTATTATGATGATTTTAAAAATATTACAGAGGAATAAATGTATCGCATTTTAGAGATGTTTAAACCAGGCAATTTATATTTCAATGCCGTCATTTGAATGAAGTTCATTTTTTTCGATGAAGGTTTAAGTTTTCAAATGTTAATAAAATAATGTAGTATTGTGATAAGTTTTAAAATAATACTTAGGAATTTATTGAATTTTAGAGATGTTTAAATAAAATTGCATTGAAGATGGAAAGTGTTTCATAATCAGTGCTTTAAGTATGATTGATCTTTCTTGTTATATTATTTAAAGTATTTTAAAATTATTTTTCTATGTAAATACATATTTTTAAAAATGATTTGTATATAAAACTATATGAACCAAAATATTATTATAATTGAAAATTATTAAAACAATCTTTCAGGTTATTACTGATTACTTATGCCTTGTAATCAAAAATTCTTATTTGAATAAAGTTTTTTTTTATTCTCAGTCATAAAGCAACTCTTTAATAATCACAATAATCACTACCTAGCTCAGTTTGTTTAAAATTCAGTTCAGTCAACTTTTAAAATTAAGCTCTTTAGTTCATTTAGAATTTACACCTAATTAAATAATGTTGTTCAAATTTAAATTTACAAATAAACACAAATAACACTAAAGTGATAGTTTAAATGTATTTAGTGGCGTTCTGAAGGCATTCAGACAAAGTATTTCATTAATAATTAATTTTAATATTTATATATAACAATTAAAATGTTTCCGTCTGTCTGTCTATCTGACATGCCTATTTAGGTATTTTTCGAATAGATGAAGATTTGTAATTATGTACACTGTGTTAAAACCGTGATAAAAACCGCGAAAAATATATTTTTTATTGTTCATTTAAGGGGTGCTTCCCCTTAAATGAACTATGCAAAATGATAGAAAAACAAATTTCGCAATTAAAAAATTTGTTGAAAGTGTGGATTGTTTTTTTGTAAAAAATTAAGTAATTTCACCTTTCCAATTTCATTAATTCAGAGGTACCGGTTTTAATTAAATAAAAATCTGAATTTGAAGAGAGTGATTTAAAACAAAACGTTCGAAATATAGACTGTTTTAAAATAAATGACTTAACAGTGAGATAAACACTCAAATATGTGTATTAAAATAAATGACTTAACAGTGAGATAAACACTCAAATATATGTAATAGGATAAGTCATAAGAAAGAAAAAATGAAGACAATTACTAAGTTGTAATGTTTGGTATTTTTGAGGTGACGCATACTAAGGTGTTCGAGATAATTAGCAGGATCAAAGAATTGAACACGAACCTATACTGTTGTTGTTGTTGAGACCCAGACCGTTCAACCTACCAGAAAGATGTAAGGTAACTGTACGAACCTATACTGTGAAGCATTTTGCAAATTTTGCTCATTTTTTTCAGCAATTTTGCTGATAATTTTGGAAATTCATAATTCCAATTTTATCTCTGAAATATTCAGCTAATTATCGTCTGCCAAAGCGTTATTTTTGCTTTTTTATTTCCCCGCAATTCATGGTAATGTATACGGAAAGTATTGAAATGATACCAAAAATCGCAACTCGAGTTTTTGACGGATTTATACGTTTTAGAACCTCTTTAAAACGAAAAAATTATTTTTAGCGTGACGTCTGTGTGTGTGGCTGTGTGTGTATATATCTCTCTCTCTCTCTCTGTGTGTGTGTCTGTGTGTCTATCTGTCTGTCTGTCTGACCGTGCTGATTTTGTAATCACTCGAACTGGAAAATTAATTGACCGAATTTCATAAAATTTGGTAGGTAAATTCCTTGTAGGTGACCCTGGATCTGATTGGATTTTAGTTTCGGGTTAAAAAACCTGCCTCTTTTTGTTAAATGACCCTCAAAAATTGCCTGTATTCACTCTAGAAGAAGAAATAACAGACCAAATTCCACGAAATTTGGTAGATTCATCACTTGTAGGTTAACCTGGTGCTGATTAGATTTTGGTACAATTCGGAAAAAAGAACCTGCCTTTTTTTGCGAAATGGTCATCAAAAATCGTTAAATCTAAAAATGAAAACCTATATGCTCATATATATCGATTAAATGTTCATTTTATGCGTAATTTTTGACGATGAAAAGAATAAGAACAACTCTAGGAATTGTCGTTCTTGAGATATTTTAGTTTTTTCGCAATTTCGCTACGCCACTTTTGAAAATAAGTCGACTTACCAAATGAAAACGAAAATTGAATTATAAGTGCAAATTCAGTGTTATTTAAAATAATTATGATTGTAATTTTGTGCAATTAAACTCAATTTAATGAATTATTAAAGAAACTAAGATAAAATGACTTTATGTCCTCAGGGAACGTAATGTGCTGCCCACACCGGATAATATATATATGTATACGTATATATATATATATACGTATACATATATATATATTATCATAACTAGCAGGAACCATACTCCCCATTACAGACAGTTGATTCCCCTGAAAATTTCAGTTACATGCTGGCAAATATTTTACAGTGCGCTGAATAGTGCCCAGTTACACTACATACTACTCCACTACAGACATTTAATGAATTATACAAATCCTACATTAGGCTTAGTATCATTCAAGAAGGTAACGTATACCAAAAAGCATAACTTTTGCCCTGCGTGGACTTAGCGAAAACCATTAAGATATTTCATAAAGTTTTAGAACTAGGGTTTCAGTTTGTTATAGTTGACGCTGTGTTTTCTTCTCACAAAGTGGTGTTTTTGTCAGACAAATACTATATATCGTAGATAAAATGTAAAAAAAAATCTGATGTGGGCAGCACATAACTTTCCCTGCAGACTTGAATTTATTTTATTTTTATTTGTTTAATAAGCATTAAATTGAGTTTTGCTGCACACAAAAAAAAAAAAAAAAAAACACTCATGCTTAATTGGAATTTTACGGAATTTGCACATGTAATTCAATTTTCGTTTTTATTTAGTAACCGCACCTATATTTAAAGGTGGCGTAACAAAAGTGCGAAAAAAATAAAATGCATCGAGAACAGCTTTTGATAGAGTAATGGGGTTGTTCTTATTAGTTTTATCATCAAAAATTACGTACACAAAAAAAACCATTTAATTGATACATTTGAGCAGAAAACAATTTAGGTTATGTTTTCCCAAATCGTACCAAAGTCTAATTAACACCAGGGCCACCAACACATAGCTTATCTATTAAATGTTATGAAATTTTTTCAATTAGTTTTTGCAGTTAGAGTGGATACATATACATTGCATAGACAGATACACACAGACACGCACACAGCCCTCAGGCTAAAAATAGTTTCTGTCGAAAACTCGATTTGCGATTTTTGGTATGATTCCAATATTTTCTTCATACATTACCAAGTATTGCTGGGAAAGTAACAAAACGGTGTTTTTAATGAACAGAAATATTTCTATCTTACCATAAACTGAAAAATAAATAGAATCAGAGATAATCACAGTTTGATCGTGCTTTTAATTTATTTTTGTCTTAATGTAGGGCATCAGACGGTTTTGAGAAACGCTGCCATACTTTCCAGCGAAAGAGAAAACTTTAATTAAAATGTTTGCGTTAAGCGTACGTAAAATTAGTTTTCGCCATCAGGTGATGCCATACCATTATAGATAAGTACGCATCTTTTAAAGCCAAACTCTTCTTTGACTTTCTAACGAGTTTTCCTAATGTGCACAGTTTATAATGGTCCGGTTTCATTTATTTTATGCATTATTTTGCGCCAAATATCCATTTGGTATTTGATTCACAAAGTAAAATCATTTAAAGTTAGTATGTGAGGTTGAAAGTGCCAAATTCAATCTTTTATCTTCGAATCAATATTGAAACGCGCAAATTAATTAAATTAAAGTTTTAAAAGATTTAAGGGTAAAATTATAGGCTGTGTTCTTGAGAGGCAATGTGTAACAAGAAAATATAAAATTAAGTTCATTGTGGTAAAACCAGCTAAAACTTCATACTCATTGTTGAGAAGTAATTTGTAACACGAACTATAAAATTAAGTTCATGGTGGTAAAACGAGCTAAAACTTCATATTCTAAAAACTCCAACGCTGGGACAAGATAAGGAGACTTGCATCGTATGCCTTCCAATGGTGAAAGGCCTGAAATATGTATTTAAACTGTCAGTTTTCTGGAAATAAATTATTAACGCAATGCAAAGTAGAACTGAAACAATAAAAAATGTTTCTTTTAATTTATTTTTATCTCCATACATTCTGTACTCTATACTACAACTATGAAAACATACTGGTTAACTATACTTATAATTAAAGAAAACTTAATTTAAAAATAATCAAAAATGCATATATTAAATACTACGCCTTTCTATTGGTGCAACTATAAATAGCAGCTACTTTAATAACACTAGAGACACCTAGATATAATTCTTAAAGTACTATGGCATTTTCAAGCGTTTCATCCATAAGCTTTTTATCTCCTTTTTTCTAACTCCATGACTAAGTTTTTGGGTAAAATATTTTGTTCATATGTCAACATTTGAGCCATATCAAGTATTAAATTTTTACTTTCCTTATATACATAATGCATAAGGAAAGTATTGTGACGGGGTTGAAAATTCGAATTCGAGTTTTCGACGGGAGAGCATGTTTCAAGCATCCCTGATCACGAATCAAACATTTTTGAAGTGATGTCTGTGTGTGTGTGTGTGTGTCAGTGGGCCTGTGGAGACGATAACTGACGAACGAATGGACCGATTCGAACAAAATTTGGTACAAAAATCACAATTCGTAAACACTGGAAGCTTATTGTTTTTAAACGTAATCGAATGGCCAGAACCCTCCTGAATTTTCGAGTGAAATTTTGAAAAAATCGTCAAAAAATCAAAACCGCTAATAAAGTTACGCAAATAGACATTTCTTATGTAATTTTTCATTAGAAAACGATTAACATAACATTTAGAACGCTAACATGAACCGTTCACGAGATATTTCACATTTTTCAAAAAAATTATCAAAAAGTCATATAAAATAAAAAAATATAAATTTCCTATTGAGAAACATGTTCACTTTTCATATGTAATACCATGCGCTAAATTGAGTGACATCATTCTCGTGGATCTAGCTCGTTCCATTCATGAGAAAAGATACTTCGTGTAATACTTTTGTATTTGAACGCCAATAATCATTTATCTGTTATAAGAATAACTTATTTCTCCGTCAGTTAAGCTTGGCGATATTTCGGCGACAAATTTGGCGGAATGTCGCCAACTTGGCGACTTTTTGAAATGTTGTCAAATTAACGAAAATCTCGCCAAATGGATTAAAATGACGCTAAACCAATGAAAATGACGACTAATTGTCGAAAATTCAATATCTTGAAAAGAATATAAGTATCTACTATAAGAAAAACCTATTTTTTTTTACTGTAAAAGTAGTAAATTCATTGCATTATATAAGGAAAGTCATGTGTTGCACACATCAGATTATTTCTTTTATATATATATTCCATTTAGCTTTATCGGGACAAATTGGGTCTAGGAAATTTTAATCCATTTAAGCGGCTGGGGTTAGCTCGCGGAAATTGCACTCGGTCGGCCCGTTCGATTCCCGCCACTGATAAAACTGCCGCCGTGTTCACGCAGAGTACGAAAACGTCAAGTATGTGGGTCCGTAAGTCCTTACGAGAGGTTGGTGGAAGGGAAAAGAAGGTACAGTCCCTGTGGATGCCTCCCCCACTGAGTTCCGGTATAAATAGCGTGGCACTTCCCAGCTGTCCAAACAGATAATTTAAACCTTTCTGGTAGGGGGCGCGGTAGCCCATTGGTTAGCGCGCTGGAGTTGCACTCGGTAGGCCCGGGTTCGATTCCAGCCACTGCCAAAACTGCCGCCGTGTTCATGCCGAGTACGATCACGTTAAACATGTGGGTCCGAAAGTCCTTCCGAGAGGTTGGTGGTAGGGGAAGGAGGGTACGGTCCCTGTGGATGCCTCCCCCACTGGGTTCCGGTCTAAATTGGGTGGCACTTCCCGACCGTCCAAACAGTTACCTTACACCTTTCTGGTAGGTCGGACGGTCTGGGTTTCAACAACAACACCTTTCTGGTAGGTCGGACGCTCTGTGTCTAAGAAGAAGAAGAATTAAGCGGCTGTCTCAAATATGCATAAAATTAAACCACACAAAATTAGAGAATGAGTGATTTCATTTTTGATCTTTAAGAATTGTCCCCTTCCCCTCAAAAAAAATAAAGGACTGTCCTAATTAACGGGTGGCATAGTTAACCGGAATCAACTGTATATATAAGTGAAGCTGAATATTGGACTTTTTAAACTGGCTTACAACAATGGAATTTTTGCGGGCTATTTAAAAAATAATAGCTGCTTCTATTTTTCTAGAATCCGTTAAATTTTAATGGATTAAAATATTTTATAAAACTGTATATGAAATATCAGTTCTCTAGGACGTAGGACAGTATGGATGTAAGACATCAGAGAAATTGAAATAGGCAGAGAAGCAGAACTTACACATCGGTCATGAGATGCCAAATAAAAACTTTTCAAAAACAAGAAAGACCAATCATACATGAAACATTGATTATGAAACACTTTCCAACTGAAATGCAATTTTATTTTAACATCTCTAAAATGCGATATATTCAGCGCTGATGTATTTTAAATTATCACAGTACTACATATATTTATTATGCTTGAAAACTTAACTTCATTAAAAAATGAACTTTATTCAAATGACGTAACTGAAATATATAAATCCTCTGGCTCTCTATGTAAAAGCAGAGAATATTTCATATATATCACTTTTATTCCAGACTCCATATTTAAGTAACTTTGCTTGAAACATATTCAACAATTTTTATAAAACTCATCTTGCAATCACTTGTTTACATTCTGCATTTAGAAAAAATAGCCTTCATTGTCGAAATAATCAAAGTTTGATGATCATTTAAACTCAAAAATATTGCAATTGCGTTGGCACAGAATTTAGATGCACAGAAAATACGCAAAATTAAAGCGGTTTTTGAGCGGATGCAACACTAAATATAAATTTAAAAGAATTTTAAAAATCACAATTTCTGCACTGGGGAAAAAGATGGTTGTCATATTTTATTTTGAAGTGGGTCACGTAATCTGGTCATATAATATGGGTGTAATTATTATTTTAATTCTTATTTAAAAAACTATCGAACATATTTTGCTGAATTTCTTTTATATATTTTATGCGATAATTTGAATATTTCCGAAAATATTCGAAGAAATTTGTGAATTTATAAAAAATGTTTAAAAAATTAGGTCCCATAGGGTTCAATGTATTTCACTTTTCAAATCGGGTTTAATCCAAAACTAATTGGGTGATTTTATTCATTTACATTCCTATATGTCCCACAGACCTTTTCAATAAATATACAAAAATTTCATTTTGATAAAGTCATTTTTATGGCAGTAATCGTGCGAACGCCCAGACAGACAGACAGAATGAACAAAGTCATAAACACTTTTCAAGTATGTTGGAAAGCGTTAAACAGTAATAGGAAAGTAGTAAACAATGTCGGAACTTGCAGACGCAGGGATATGTTATCGGAGTGCTAATAATTCGGTAATTTTGAAGAGAATAAAGGTTACCGATGGCGAATCTGGCTGAAATCGGAGTGTTAAGTAAAATGTAAACAATTTGGACACTTATGTCTCCGAACTTAATAGATAAAATGTTAACAAGTTATGCTTATTTTTTCGGAAATAGAGAACCAATTATGAATATATCAAAATAATTTAATAATTTAATATTTTAAACTATTTTTTGAAAGTTATAAAACGCTTTTGTTTGAGTGAAATTTTGCTTCACTTTGTGTTCCCACAAAATATTTTCTAAACTGTAATTTATATATATATATATATATATATATATATATATATATATATATATATATATATATATATATATATATATATATATATATATATATATATATATATATATATATATATATATATATATATATATATATATATATATATATATTTATATATATATATATATATATATATATATATATATATATGTATATATATATATATATATATATATATATATATATATATATATATATATATATATATATATATATATATATATATGTATATATATAAATATATATATATATATATATATATATATATGTATATATATATGTATATATATATATATATATATACATATATATACATGTATATATATATATATATATATATATATATATATATATATATATACATACATATATATATATATATATATGTATATATATATACGGATATATATATGTATATATATATATATATATATATATATATATATATATATATATATATATATATATATATATATATATATATATATATATATATATATATATATATATATATATATATATATATATATATATATTTGAAATGTAATAATAAGAATTATGTAAAAATAAAAAAATAAAATAAAAAAAATAAATAAAAAAATAAAAATACAATTCAAGTAATATTAACATCACCATAGAAGCAAATTCACGGCCATAATGCCGATAAGAGAAAAGAACAGAACCTTCCCAAATTCGATGATTAATCAGAATAAAATTCCTCTTCAGGTCTGAGTATTTAATTCTAATTAACCCAAACAAATGCCTGTTTCAGATTAAGCAATAGTACATTACTATAAATACTTAAACTCAGACTACAGACATCAAAAATGAAAAAATGAAAAAAGGATATATTAAGAAAATTGTATTACCATGCGGCATGAACCCTTCTTTCTCACCACGTGTATACACGATCAACCTCAACAGCTTAATCTAGAAGCACCGGAATGAACAAGTCGAAATTCTACCAGGGAGGCAGTACGAACGTTCACGGATATATATATATATATATATATATATAGTCATATTTTGCTCGTCATGGTTGCGCTGAAGAGGTGTGTTTTGAGGTATTTATGTTTCCTTTATTGTTCCAATCTATATACTTGTCGTCCATATAACACAAGTTTATAGATAAAATCTATCTTGTGTTTCAGAAACAAGCATTTTTGTGTTTATTTCGAAGGGATATATGGACCCGAAGAGAATTTTTTTGAAATGAACTTATCGTAAGCCTAAATCTCCTCCATGTGCAAGCTTTTTTGCTTGATTTTTTTGTTTTCTTATTTGCATTCCTCATTTTTGAAATTTGTTGATTGTCTTTGTCTTTATGACTTGCATTATGCTTTATTATTTCCTCTTTTTGGCTTAATTTCTTTTATTTCTTTGTATTTTGTAGAAAATTTTGGAATAGTGTATTATGAGTTACTACATACATTCTAACTTTGGATTTAATAATTTATATATATATATATATATATATATATATATATATATATATATATATATATATATATATATATATATATATATATATATATATATATATATATATATATATATATATATATATATATATTTATATATATATATATGTATATATATATATATATATAGATAGATATAAATAATAAGCGTGAACATATTTAATAGAAAATCTTATTTTAGATCAATAATTTGTTTTCACATTGTTCTTTCGAGCCATCGTTGTTGATAAACTTGAACATGTTCCTATATTAAAGTTTAATACTTATACATATTTCCAAAACTAACAGTGCTGGCTATAATTAATAATTTATTAACAGTGCTGGCTATTGATTATATTCGCTCATAATTTAGAAAAATTAAGTAGTCTCAGTTGCGTTTCTTGGTTTATTTACCATTGGCACACATTACCTGTTGTAAACGAAACACATAGGACCAGAGTACAATGAGAGAAATTTATTGGAATTTTGTGTTACAAGACTTTATTCAAGCAAAACCCTTTCGACTCCATCGGAATGCAGCCACCGCCGATTTTTAGTAAGATGACTTTAGAAGGAACTCCACATACTGATTCATTGATCTTCACCCGTACATAAACATTTTTTTATAAACTTTGTCTGTGTTTGGCTTATTTTTTTAAAGTGAGTTTTTGTCAATTTATAAATCGTGTTATTGTCGTTGTAGGTTCATTGGCACGAAAGACACTCTGTTGCAAAAAATATATGAACCCATAAAAGTTTAAGCTACAACCGGGATAGTGCTATGTCGTATGCAAATGTCGTTTTAAGAGTTATGCAAATGATCAAACTATCAAAGCCAATGATGTTATAGGACGCACGAAACTCACATGAGATTGGAAGCATGTTGTTTTTTAGTGACGGTTCCTGTTTCTCTCTCAGCTTCATCCGATCCCTCGTTTGTTGTCGAGCGACACACAGCAATCCTACACGGTGTGACGGTCTGTTATGGTACCCCCTAGTGAAGAAGCCAATCTCCTCCGGTTTTGCAGCAAGAAAATCTGAAGGCTGTACGTCGGAGATATGCCTATGCTATCAAACAGCTCGGATTCTATTTACCAACAAGACAACGCTCGACCACGTACTGCACGACTATTTCAACAATGTCTTCTAGGATTTAATATCACCAATGGCCATCCAGGTTCCCAGCCCTATCACTTATAGAACACGCCTGGGAAATGCTGGAACGGCAATTGCAGCCTTCTAAGTATACCAATGAATCAGCCGACCAGTTTCAGCAGTTGTGGCATAATATTCCACAGAGGGACATAAGCAACATTATTTACTCTATACCACACCGCATATTAGCTTGTATATCTGCCAGGGAAGGATTTAGCACTTACTCAAATGACATCTTCTTGTTGAAAGCTTTTCGTATTAAATCTGTTTTGCTCCTAAATTCTATACATTTGCATATGTCCTCAAACGATGCATACATACCGAGTTTCGCGGCTGTAGGTCAGTTTCTTATGGGTGCATATATTTTTTTGCAACATAGTGTATTTTATCGTTGTTTTAGCACGGAATTTATCTGATTTCTATATTTGTCCGTGTTTGATTGTTTAACGTAATTTTTGTAGCTTTATAAATGATATTATATTATACAATTGGAGGATTGTCACATCCTGTTCAATGTGGCACACCCCACTAAATGAATCGTTCCGTTCGTCTCCAACAGCATGGGACTGGGTCTCATGCTTCTTAAATTTCCTGGATGATTACCTAAGAAGTGGTATAAAGAAAAGCGAAATTATGATGAAGTGGTATAAACAAAAAAGAACAACTCGATAACATGGTTCGTGTTTTTATTTATGAAACACTTATAATTAGATACTTTAACATACTAATGACGTCTCTTTGCAAAACTACAACTGTAATTTTATTATATAACTTTTAGGTACTACTGATGTCACTTTACAGAATTACAACTGTAGATTTATTATATAACTTTTAGGTACCATGAACGTCCATTTACAGAATTACAGCTGTAGTCAGTACTGGATCTTGAGCCTTTGGGGCTGTAGGCAAGCCTGGAAGCCCATTCCTCACCAAAATGCTTCATATTCCTTTGATTTTCCTAGAGACATGGTAATGTGACGAGAAATTATTTGAATATGGTCGAAAATGAGAATTCTAGTTTTCGAAGACGGATCTATATGTTTTGAACACACTAAAATGCCAAAAACTATTTTTAGCGTAACGTCTCTCTGTGTGTATGTGTGCAATGTATGTATCCACTCTAACACAAAAATATATCCAACGAAATGTTTAATATTTGGTGATTACGACATCTATAGCTTATCCTGGTGCTGACTAGATTCTGGTACGTTTGGAAAGAAAGAACCAGCCTTTCTTTTATAAATCAAAATTTCGGAAATTAAGAGAATAAATAGGCTAAACATATTGAAATAAATAACAAACCGTTTTCGAGATTTTCTTACTTCGGAATTTTCACAACTGTGCCATTTTAGAATCAGATAAATCGCCAAACGAAAAGATGACTTAAAAACTGGAAATTGGATATAATATCAAGTCACTTGTGCGTTACCCTGATGCTGATTAGGTTTTCGTACGAACACAAAAATCGGAAATTTTTGTATTGAAACTGTTCATAAAAACAGCAGAATCTGAAGAGAATAAATATACGTTAATGTAGAACATTCAAAACTAAAAATAAATGTTATGAAAAAGAGCGTTCAGTTATTGCTTGTATCATACGGAATTTCTGAAAGTAAAAAGATAAACTAAATTTTCTAAATATCGGCTGAATATTCTGCATTTTCAAAGTCGTGGTAGACGAAAGTGATAGACGAAAAGGGGCCAAGCGGACTTTAAAATGGTTAAAGATTAAAGAATCATTTTGTACCCAAAAGAATACATGTAAATGCTAAGTGCGGGAAAGTTATTATTATTATTATTATTTTGGACATTTATTTGTTAACAATTGTAACATAAGCCATATTGAAATTTCCTGTTTAAAATTAATATAACCCCACCTTGTAGCACTATAGTCTTGCAGACCTAGCTGCGGATTAGGTTGGTCTAGTTTTAAATCCATATCTGACAGTAGCTTTAGTAGATATGCATATTATAGTGACGACCATATAACTTATGTATACTATGGTGACGACCATATAACGTATGCATATTTTGGTGACGACTATATAACTTATGCATATAATAGTGACGACCTTTAACAGAAATTCAGTTGTAGCTTTATTTGATAGCTTTCAGATGCTAGTGACGTCACCTGCAGAACTAAGGCTCCTCTATATACGGGCTGACTCATCAAGCATATTGAAGCCCACCATAGCTAGATGGGAAATCCATTAGCATTAACTCTAATCGTATTTTCACTTTAGGAAGTATAATTGAAATAATTATAGGTGGTTGTTCTGCACCGAACTACTCTAATCATTCTAGAGAGGGTTTTAGGGTATTTCGCTTTCCTAGAATCGAAGAAAGAAGAAAACAATGGCTTATAAATAATTGGATACCCGGTACTGGAGCATATTTGTGCTGGCTAATTTCTACAATATTCCAATTGAAACATCCTTTTTATATAAAGTATTTATTTTAAACACTTGTTTCATAATTTCTGTAACTGTAGTATGGAATTCTATGGGCTTCAATATGCTTGACAAGTCAGCCTGCAGTAGAGGAACTCTATGCAGAACTACAGCTATAGTTTTATTAGCTATAGATGAATGAACTGTAAAGCTGTGGAATTTAATATTATTCTTCAGATATCCTTCAACACCAATGGATGCCAATTTTTTTTGCCTTCCAATGTCATTAAACTCGCAGTTGGTAGCTGCTACTTTAGAGTGGTAGCTAATAAAACATCCGCTTTCATGCTGCAGATGGTAAGGAATGCTCATTAGTAATGTGACGTATACCAGTTACGATAATTTCGCAAATTTCTTCAAAACCTTGTGGCTTTATTACCTGCTCTATAGAATATATAATCTATGTGGGTGATCAAAAAATAGCGTACATTAAATTTTAACATCATGTAATGTACTGAGATATTGGAAAAAGTAGAATAGAAATAGTATGTAACACTAATATACAATTAAAAACGTATTAGAAATATCGTCTGCTGTTTTGAATGCGCCAAACGATTAACATACAGACCCTTTTTTCCATTTTTTCTATGTACATAATTTATTGTATAAGGCAAATATTGTGATGGAGGTGAAAATTGGAGTTCGTGTTTTTACCGGAAAAGCGCGTTTCAAGCATCCCTGAACAAGAATGAAACGCTTTTAGGTGATGCCTGTGTGTATGTGCCTGAGTACGCGTGTGTGCATGTGTATGTCCGCGAGTCTGTAAAAGCGATATCTCACAAACGAATCGAACGTTTCGAACGAAATATGGTGCAATTTTTACAATCGGTAAATACTGGGGAATCCTATTGATTTTAAACGCAATCAAAAGTCCGAAGACCCCAAATTTTCGAATCAAACTTTGATAAAAATTTATTAAAAATCAATACCTTTAATAGTGTTACGTACATGGAAATTTATTATGTAATGTTTTATCAAAAAACGAATGACAACAAGTTTAGAACGCTAGCATGAATCGTTTTCGAGATATTACACATTTTTCATATGCATTTATCAGAGAATCACATAAAATTAAAATGTATAAATTTTTATTATTTATGTACACTTTTCATACTACTTAATATTATGCACAAAATTTTTTAATATAATCATCTTTTATCCAGTTCGTTCCATTCACGAGAGAAAATATTTTGGGTAATAGTCTTGTATTTTAACGCCGAACAATTTGGAATAGTAGTTTATATATTAGGAATGCTCTTCTTTCCGTCTGTATGTAATGCTTCGAGATAAATTTAGCGAACTTGGTGACTAATTCGACGAAATTAGTCGCCAAGGAGAGGCTAATAATCTGGGGGCTAATATTTCAATTTTTCGCCCCCAGATTGTCAAAAATATCATCAAAATTGCAAAAATGACGCTGAATAAATGAAAATTTAGCGAAATATTGCTAACTTTGCGATATTTTACCCCAGCTTGACGAAAATATTGTTAAAATTGCAAAAATGCCGCTACAGTAACAACAAGAAAGATCAATCATGCATAAGCATTGATTATGAAACACTTTCCAACTGAAATGTAATTTCATTTAAAAATTTCTAAAATGTGATTCATTCAGTGGTAATATCTTTTATATTATCACAGTACTACAGTAATTTATTATACTTAAATACTTAAAACTGTATCGAAATATAAATCATCTGATTCTTTATGCAAAATCAATGAATATTTCATTCATATAACTTGTATTCCAGACTCCAGAGCTAAATAATTTTGTGTGAAAAAAATTCAGCAATTCTTATGTAATTCATCTTACAATCGCTTGAGATATTTGCATTCTGCATATGTTAAAATTAGGCTTCCTTGAAGAAATAATAAAAGTTTAGGGATCATTTAAAATCACAACTTTTGTAATTGCATAGGCACGGAATTTAGATACACAGATAATACACAGATAATATATATGTGTATGTGTATGTACTCAAAGTATTGGAATCGTGCCGAAGATTGGAACTCGAATTTTCAAAGGATCTACACGTTTTGGGACTTCTAGAACACGAAAAAACTACTTTTAGGAAGACGTCTGTGTGTGTAAGGGTGTATCTGTGTATGTTTCTGTGTGTCTGTGTGGATATTACATCCACTCTAATTGAAAAACTAATGGACCGAATTTCATACAATTTGGTAGGTATGTTTTTTGTGGGAAATCCTGATGTTCATTAGATTATAGTACGATTCGTAATAAAAGAATCTGCCTTCTTTGCGAAATGGCCGCAGAAATTGCCTTTATCCACTCTAGCTAAAAACTAATGAACCAAATTTAACAAAATTTGGAGTATAATATTTCAATAACCTACAAGTGATTTATATACCAAATTTAACAAAATTTTGTATATAAATCATTTGTAGGTTAATCTACTACTATTCGGGAAAAAGGAACGGGCTATTTTTGCGAAATGGCCAGCAAAAATCGTTATATATAAAAATAAAAGACTACGTGTGCTCAATTATATCAATTAAATTCCTATTTTATATGTGATTTTTGACAACAAAAAGAATAAGACTAACCCCATTACTCTAGGACTAACCGTTCTTGAGATATTCTAGTTTTTTCGCGTTTTCGCTACGCCACCTTTGACAATAAGTCCAGCTATCAAATGAGAACCAAATTTAAGTTTAACGTGTAAATTCAATGTCATTTAAAATACTTATGTTGTGCAGATAAACACAAATTATCATTGAATAAATAAAGAGAACGAATATGAGTCTGCAGAGAAAGACATGTGCTGTCCACATCAGAATTTTTAACAATATTACACCAATGATTTATAGAAGTGAACGGGGATTATTTTCAGGCCATTTCGAAAAAAATGTATGATCTATATTTAAAGATCCATCAAATTTTTGTCGAATAAAATGTTCAACAAATTTAAGCTGTGTACCAAATTTTAACTCTCTAGGACGTAGGAAAGTGCATTTAAAATGCCATCAATTAAATTTATCATGAAGAGTTATATAAAATTTAAAGAAAATGAAAAATTGTTATCTACCAAATTTATTTTAAAATATGAAGCCACTCCCATATGCAAAACGTTTAAACAAATGGAGAGATATTTATTATATAATATCTCTCTCTTTTCTTTCTGGAAGATATCCCAAAGTCAGAATTTAATTGAATTTGTTTTTTCCCCTATATTAAATAATTTTTTTAATTAAAAAACTACTTAACATATTTTTCTGAATTTTTTTTTATATATTCTATGGGATAATGTGAATATTTCCTAAAAATTTCGAAGCAATTCGTGAATTTTAAATTTACTTAAAAAATGTTTGAAAAATTAGGTCCCATATGGTTCAATGTATTTCATTTTTTCAACCCGGGTTCAATAAAAAACTAATTGGGTGATATTATTTATTTATATTCCCATAGGTCCTACAGACCGTCTGAACAACATACTAAAATTTCATTTTGATAAACTCATTTTTACGGCAGTTATCGTGCTAACGGACAGACAGACAGACAGACAGACAGACAGACAGACAGAATGAACAAAGTCATAAACACTTTTCAACTTTGTTGTAAAGTGTTAAAAATGACATCAAATTGATTATTACATATTAAAATATTTGAATATATGAACACTGGTGCTTATTGCGGATGTTGTCAATATTGATAAGTGACAATTTAGGGTTACGCGAATTTAGTTAATTGGGTACTTTTAAATAATCTTACATGTTGTCATCCGGAAAAACTCCAAAAGTGCAATTCAACATTAAAAATATTGTGCTGTAGATCTTATGCATCATATTTCCTCTGTGAAATAAGTAAATTCATTGCATTATATAGGGAGAGTCATGTGCTGCCCACATCGGATTTTTAACACTTTACAACAAAGTTGAAAAGTGTTTATGACTTTGTTCATTCTGTCTGTCTGTCTGTCTGTCTGTCTGTCTGTCTGTCTGTCTGTGTGTCTGTCTGTCTGTCCGTTAGCACGATAACTGCCGTAAAAATGAGTTTATCAAAATGAAATTTTAGTATGTTGTTCAGACGGTCTGTAGGACCTATGGGAATATAAATAAATAATATCACCCAATTAGTTTTTTATTGAACCCGGGTTGAAAAAATGAAATACATTGAACCCTATGGGACCTAATTTTTCAAACATTTTTTAAGTAAATTTAAAATTCACGAATTGCTTCGAAATTTTTAGGAAATATTCACATTATCCTATAGAATATATAAAAAAAATTCAGTAAAATATGTTGAGTAGTTTTTTAATTAAAAAAATTATTTAATATAGGGAAAAAAACAAATTCAATTAAATTCTGACTTTGGGATATCTTCCAGAAAGAAAAGAGAGAGATATTATATAATAAATATCTCTCCATTTGTTTAAACGTTTTGCATATGGGAGTGGCTTCATATTTGAAAATAAATTTGGTAGATAACATTTTTTCATTTTTTTTAAATTTTATATAACTCTTCATGATAAATTTAATTGATGGCATTTTAAATGCACTTTCCTACGTCCTAGAGAGTTAAAATTTGGTACACAGCTTAAATTTGTTGAACATTTTATTCGACAAAAATATGATGGATCTTTAAATATAGATCATACATTTTTTTCGAAATGGCCTGAAAATAATCCCCGTTCACTTCTATAAATCATTGGTGTAATATTGTTAAAAATTCTGATGTGGACAGCACATGTCTTTCCCTGCAGACTCATATTCGTTCTCTTTATTTATTCAATGATAATTTGAGTTTATCTGCACAACATAAGTATTTTAAATGACATTGAATTTACACGTTAAACTTAAATTTGGTTCTCATTTGATAGCTGGACTTATTGTCAAAGGTGGCGTAGCGAAAATGCGAAAAAACTAGAATATCTCAAGAACGGTTAGTCCTGGAGTAATGGGGTTAGTCTTATTCTTTTTGTTGTCAAAAATCACACATACAATAGGAATTTAATTGATACAATTGAGCACACGTAGTCTTTTATTTTTATATATAACGATTTTTGCTGGCCATTTCGCAAAAATAGCCCGTTCCTTTTTCCCGAATCGTAGTAGAATAACCTACAAATGATTTATATACAAAATTTTGTTAAATTTGGTATATAAATCACTTGTAGGTTATTGAAATATTATACTCCAAATTTTGTTAAATTTGGTTCATTAGTTTTTAGCTAGAGTGGATAAAGGCAATTTCTGCGGCCATTTCGCAAAGAAGGCAGATTCTTTTATTACGAATCGTACTATAATCTAATGAACATCAGGATTTCCCACAAAAAACATACCTACCAAATTGTATGAAATTCGGTCCATTAGTTTTTCAATTAGAGTGGATGTAATATCCACACAGACACACAGAAACATACACAGATACACCCTTACACACACAGACGTCTTCCTAAAAGTAGTTTTTTCGTGTTCTAGAAGTCCCAAAACGTGTAGACACTTTGAAAATTCGAGTTCCGATCTTCGGCACGATTCCAATACTTTGAGTACATACACATACACATATATATTATCTGTGTATCTAAATTCCGTGCCTATGCAATTACAATAGTTGTGATTTTAAATGATCCCTAAACTTTTATTATTTCTTCAAGGAAGCCTAATTTTAACATATGCAAAATGCAAATATCTCAAGCGATTGTAAGATGAATTACATAAGAATTTCTGAATTTTTTTCACACAAAATTATTTAGCTCTGGAGTCTGGAATACAAGTTTTATGAATGAAATATTCATTGATTTTGCATAAAGAATCAGATGATTTATATTTCGATACAGTTGTAAATATTTAAGTATAATAAATTACTGTAGTACTGTGACAATGTAAAAGATATTACCACTGAATGAATCACATTTTAGAAATTTTTAAATGAAATTACATTTCAGTTGGAAAGTGTTTCATAATCAATGCTTAAGCATGATTGATCTTTCTTGTTTTAATACTAATCTGTTTTATTAAAATATTAGTAACAAATATTGAATCAGCTGACATTTCAGTTCTCACTATTAACGCATGTTTTTAATAGCATTTAATTAACGCATCGCACATTACTTTGTTAATAACAGAAATCGGGGCAGTAAAAAGCCAGGTACAAAAGCCACTCTAAAGACACCTCTTATGAGTTCAGGATCTTCTACCATTGAAGGAGAGACAGTAAAACATCTATTTCATGTGTTCTATGTTGTTATTAAATATTTTTTCCACGTTTAGTTTGAAATATTGAAAACAAAATCTCAAATTTGCTGCATCCTATGTTTTCCATTTTTAATTCAAAAACTTTCATTTTACTTACAATAGTATACTTTTAATATATATTTATGATTAGATATAGATAGTGCTTGAATGATTACTAATATGGATTCAATATCAAATTCTGGAGGAGATATGATGGTTCACCAAGTATTTTCCTTTTCCTTTCAAAATATGTTCTTGAAACATATATATCTCCTTATTGTCTATTGGACAGAACTTAGATAATGACTGATATGGATTCGGCATTGAATTACAGAGTGCGTTAGGAGAATAGGTAAGTATTCCCATTTTTCTTCGGATGTCAATTACAGTTTCTCTGAAAATCCGCTTGGCTGTGAAATGCATGCAAATAAGCTTATAATAATATACTATATCACCATTTAGCACTATATTTCTAGCTGAAAATTCCGGGGAACATTATAACACCAAGCACAGCTGAACATCATGCATGCAAATTAATCAAAGCCCTAAAATGATATTAACGACTTTGTTAAAACTTTTTCTATACATGTAAAATGCATGCAAAGAAACTTAGATGTATGTCATCATGTATTTTCTAGCTTGAAAATTCGGTGAACAGTATAACCCCATACACATCAAAACACGGAGCATGTAAATCAATCAAAGCACCAAATTGATATTAATGTCTACGTTAAAACATTGCCTATGTATATAAAATGCATACGAAGAAATATATAAAGATATGTCACCATTTAGAACTATATTCCTGGCTTGAAAATTCAGCGAATATCATAACCCTATCTTCCTCTGCTTTTACATAACTAAACTTAGTTAAGTTATTGCGATCTTTAACATTTTCAGGAAATCCGCAATTCCCGCCCAGAGATATGTGCATTAAAATTAACGGTGCAACCTTCCTCTAATAATATTCAACTCCCATTTCCGAACTAAATGTGGTGTAACTATCATATTAGCTGCGGCGGCCATTTTCATTTGCAGTTTTCATGAGCCCATCTTTTGATACGAGGAGCGTTGCGAAAAGAATTGAGATTAGTGTTTTAGACTTATTACTAGCCGAATACCTGTTCAAAATCAACGGTCACGCATTAAGCAAACCCCGAATAATGTAAACTATTAAATAATTCGCGCTTCACATTTATTCGGCAAATCGAATATTTCGGAGTGCAGAACCCCCTAAGGAAGAAAATATTTGGAAACTTAAGTTGCGCATTTCTTCCTTTCGAACCATCTACCCGTACGCCATATTAAAGTCTATCTCATCCCGAAGCATTGCTATTTTATAATTTCTCCTTTCGAACGTTTTGCTGTGAGGCACACCCATAAATGAACATTTTCGAAAAACTCTGTTTACTCGGTTTTTTTTATCAGATGATAGCCCTATATACCAAATGCCAAGTCTCTATCACATTTAAGAGGAGGCGTGCGTCATTAATTCGAAAAATCGTACATATAAGTGTGCGGCACCCCTTAAAGTAGCAAATATTGGAAATCTGAAATTTCACACTTTCTTACTTTCAAACTATCTACCCCTAGACCAAATCTGAAGCCTCCATCCTATCGTGAAGCATGTTCTTTCTATCACTTCACCTTTCGAACGTTTTTCTGTGTAGCCCCCTCGTTAATGAACATTTTTGTCAAACTGTATTCATCTTTGGTTTTTTGGTCAAATGGTTAGCCCATATACTAAATTTCAAGCCTCTATCATATTGTAAAGCAGGCGTTTTTCATTTGTTCGGCAAATCGAACATTTTAGTGAGTGGCACCCCCTAATATAGCAAATGTTGGAAAACTGAAATTGCACACTTCCTTCTTTTCCAACTTTTTACACGTACACCAAACTTGAGGCCTCTATCCCATCGCGAAGCATTCTTTTTCTATCATTTCACCTTTCGAATGTTTTTGAGCGGAGTACCCACCCCTCAAATATACATTTTCGAAAAACTCTATTCTTCTTGTGTTTTCTATCGGATGATTCGCCCATATACAAATATCAAGCCTCTATCACGTTTTAAAAGGGACGTTTCTACTTTATTCCGAAAATCGAACACTTTGGTCTGCGGCACCCCTAAAATAGAAAATATTGGTAAACTGAAATTGTAAGCTTTCTTCCTTCCAAGCTATCTACCCTCATCTCGAAGTATATTTTTTTTTATCAATTCACCTTTCGAACGTTTTTCTCTGGAGCACCCCCATAAATGAACATTATTGATAAACTACGAGTATATTCGTCTTGGGTGTTTTCATCACATGATCAGTCCATATACGAAATATCAAGACTCTATCAAATTTTAAATGAGTTGTTTCTCATTTATTCGGTAAATCGAACATTTTGGTGTGTGGCACCCCCTTAAGTAGAAGATATTGAAAATCTGAAATTGCACATTTTCTTTCTTTCGAACGATTTATCCATACACCAAATTTAAATTCTCGATCTTATCGCAAAGCATGCTTTCTTATCATTTCACAGTTCGAACATTTTCGTGTAGAGAACATTTTCGAAATATTCGATTTTTCTCGGGGGTTTTATCGAACAACCGAACCGTGTACCAAATTGCAAGACTCTATCTATTCGGGAAGTGCCAAAAAAAGCATGGCAGACGGACAGACAGACAGACAGACAGACAGACAGACAGAGGGACACTCGACAATTAGTATATATAGATTTTGTACTAAATGCTGCGATATATGCATTTTTACCTTCCCTGCATGGCAATGTATAGGGGACGTATTGAAAAAAAATTCTAGAACTAGATAGAATTTGAAAATAATTCTATCTAGTTCTAGATTCTTCGATAACAAAGCTGGATATAGAGTTTCATAAAAATCCATTAGTATGTGAGACTGTCGTCTACGAAAGAAATCCACCAAAGACACCAGTCCAAAAGTAGTCAGAACGTATTGAGGAGGTCTTAAAACATATATTGGCATCAAAATGTAGAATTAAAAAACTTTGGCGAAAACAATACCTTAACGATACTGTATTAAAAGTAAAAATCTAATGAAAATTCTGGAAAAAGGCCTTCAAGTTGCATTAGTTCGGGTGCAGGTCGTACTGTGTTGTTGTTGTTGTTGTTGTTGTTACCCAGACCGTCCGACCTACCAGAAAGGTGTAAGGTAACTGTTTGGACGGAGGTCGTACTGTGTGCAAACTCTCAGACCTGAGAGTTCAGTGGATATCGAGCGGCATTATCCCTAGTAGTAATCCAATATTTGCCCATTATTGGCAGCCAAAATTAGAAATATTGGACTAATATGAAAAAGTGGACGTTTTGACAAAATTCGACCAATATTGGCATAAAATATTGGGACTATATTAAACCAATATTGGCGTTTCGCTAGAAATATATCCAATGAAGCACCAATATTGGAGTAATATTTAAATGGAAATATTCAGCCAATATTAAAGGCCAATGTAATCCCACTATTTGTCCAATATTGGGTTTACATTGGAAATATTTCCAATATAATTCCAAGATATACAATAGTGGTCCAATATTCGACAAATAATAAATGCTTCTGGGGATATACAACAAAACAAACCGATAGACAGATTATTTCTTTTATTAATATAGATGATTTAGATCAACTATGATCAACATATAAATATGATCTGGTCCGTTGGTCCTCATAGGTGGGGACCAATGAAACAAAACTTTTTTTATTTTTTAAATCATAGTTTTACTCCGATTAGTCACTCCGCTTAGTTAATGAAATAAATGTGTTACTGTGTGGTTAAAATATCCGCATACGATGCTATGATGCGCTATATTACATTTGTCAAAGCTACATAAAATATGGTGTAAAATGAAAGGATATTTTCTGGTGTATTAGCCCCCAATCTCCTCTAAGTGTTGTTTAGTTTATCATTTTTAAATGTGACAGCATTTCAAAAATAACCATACTATATAAAATAAATATGTTCTGTAATAGCTTTATCGATTCCTGCTTATTTGAAAATGCTTTATGCTTTTTAATTTGGCTATTGTCGTCTATCTCGTTTTCTTCCCAAGTCCATTTTCCTAAATTTTTCATTTTATTTTCCCTGCAATACATGGTAATGTATCGGGAAAATATTGGAATCATGTCGAAAATCGCAATTCGAGTTTTTGTCGAATATACACGTTTCGAGACCTCTAGAATACGAAAAAACTATTTTTAGCGTGACGTCTGTGTGTGTGTCCATTCAAACTAAATAACTAATTGACCGAATTTCATAAAATTTGGTAGGCAAGTCATTTGTGAGCGAAACTGGTGCTGATTAGTTTTGGGTACGATTCGGGATAAAAAAACACGCCTTTTTTTTGCGAATTGGCGCTGAAAAATTAACTTTATCCACTCCAGCTAAGAAACTAATGTACCGAATTTCACAAAATTGAGTAGATAAGTCGACTGTGTGTCACCCTGGTGCTGTTTAGAATTTGGCACGATTTGGAAAAAAATTACCCATTTTTTTGCGAAATAGCCCGCAGGAATCGTCAAAATCTAAAGTAAAAACTACGTATACTTAAATATATCCATTAAATGCTTGTTTTAAACGTAATATTTAACGAAGAAAAGATAAAAACCAACCCCATTATACTAGGACTAGCCGTTCTCGAGATATTATAGTTGTTTCGTATTTTCCCTGCGCCACCTTTGAACTGCGCCACCTTTACCAAATGTGAACGAAAATTGAATTAAAAATGAATTGCATTTAATTAAAATAAAGAGAACGTGGATATAAGTCTGCAGGGAAAGTCATGTGCTGCACACATCAGATTTTTTACTTTCCCTGCAATACATGGTAATGTATAGGGGAAGTATTGGAATCATGCCGAAAATCGCAACTCGTGTTTTCGACGGATCTACACGTTTCGGGACCTCTAGCACACGAATATATTATTGTTAGCGTGACGTCTGTGTGTGTGTGTGTCTGTCTGTCTGTTTGGCTGTCTGTGCAATGTATGTACCCACTCTAACTCAAAAACTAATGGACCGAATTTCATAAAATTTAGTAGGTAAGTCACTTGTGTGATCCAGGTACTGATTAGTTTTTGATACGATTCGGGATAAAACAGCGGGCCTTATTTGCTAAATGGTCCGCAAAAATTGCCTGTCACCACTCTAGTTGAAAAAATGATTGATTAAATTGGGTATTAAAATTTAATCAATCAATTTTATCAAAATTTGGTAGATAAGGCACTTGTGGATCTCTCTGGTGCTGATTAGATTTTGGTTATGATTTGGAAAAAAGTAACCTGCCTTTCTTTTGTAAAATAGCCAACAAAAATCGTCAAAATCTAAAATAAAAAACTACGTATGCTCAAATATATCCCTTAAATGCTTGTTTCATACGTAATTTCTGACGGTGAAATTAATAAGACCAACCGCATTACACCGTTCTCGAGGTATTTCAGATTTTTCACATTTTCGCTACGCCAGCGTTGAAATCAAGCCAGGTTGCAAAATGAGAACGAAAATTGAATTAAAAATGCCAATTCAGTGTCATTTAAAAAAATGTGGACGTTATTTTGTGTGATTAAACTCAATATAACGAATTATTGTAGAAATAAAGATGACATGAATATGAGTCTGCAGGAAAAGTCGTGTGCTGCCCACATCAGATTTTTTCTCTAGGAGCTCAACAATATTTTATAGATTGTTCTAATATTTACATTCATTGACCTTTCTGATCTAAAAGGAACTCAATGCTTTTTTCCTCCTAAAGTGTACACTCATTGACGCTTTCATTGACTTTTCCCCATGACTATGCCATACAAGTTTATTGAGGTGTTTATTGACTTTTTTAGAAACCTTTTATATCGTTAAGCATAATGCAGCGACTAGAATATTGGCATACTATTGATAGTAGTTGAGGCATATGGACATGAGCAAAACGTCAAGAAGTTAAGAAAATATATATACTTAATAAAATTATATGTATCAGAATCTCCATCAATTTTAGTACTTCCAAGAATTTATATTACTTTTAAAGAAACACAGAAAAAGGAATAGAAAAAAATATTGGTCTCACATATTTGACTTTTAACTTTCCCTGCAATACATGGTAATGTATAGGGAAAGTATTGGAATCATGCCGAAAATCACAACTCGAGTTTTCGGCGGATCTACACGTTTCGAGACCTCTAGAATACGAAAAAACTATTTTTAGAGTGACGTCTGCCTCTGTGTTTGGCTGTTGGTCTGTCAGTCTGTCTGCCTGTGCATATTTTGTATTCCCTCTAACTAAAAAACTGACTGACCGAAATCATAAAATTTGGTAGGTAAGTCACATGTAGGCGAGTCTGGTGCTGATTAGTTATGGATACGATTCGGGAAAAAATAATCCGCTTATTTTTGCGAAATGGTCCGCAAAAGCCTGTATCCACTCTAGCTGAAAAACTAATAGACCGAATTTCACAAAATTCGGTAAATAAGTCCCCTGTAGGATACCTTGGTGCTGATTAGATTTTGGTACGATTCGAAAAAAAATAACCTGCTTTTTTTTGCAAAATGGCCGCAAAAATCGTAGAAATCCAAAATAAAAAACTACGTATGCTAAAATATATCCATTAAATGATTGTTTCATACGTAATTTGTATCGATGAAAAGAATAAGACCAACCCTATCACTCTAGGTCTAGCAGTTCTCGAGATATTTTAGTTTATTCGTATTTTCTCTACGTCACCTTTGAAAATACATACAGTTACCAAATAAGAACAAAAATTGAATAAAAAGTGAATTAAATTTAATTAAAATAAAAAGAATGTGGATATAAGTCTGCAGAAAAAGTCATTTGCTGCCAACATCAGATTTTTTAGTTTCTTAACAGCTGTTATTGCAGTTTAAAATTTTCAAATTCCCTGAAAGTTATGTTACAGAAATAATTGCGTTTGTGCTTTATTATCCTTGATATAATATATTTTAGAACTTTTATTTAGCAATGTTATATTTTGCAACATTATATATTTAAATTTTTAAGTACTTTGCTTTAAAAAACGGTATCTGACGGTATTATTTAATTTACAGATTGCATTTTTGCATTCAAATTTCGGCGTTGCATGTATTGGAGGAACAATGAAATTTAACCGCTACACATTGTTTTAAAAATGAATTATCTTTTGAAAGTGTGCTACCAAAATGAAATGTAACAAAAAAATAAAACTGAATTTCTATAAACCGTACACAAAATACAGAATCACTAGGAAAACTACATTTAGGTCGTAAAGTATATATTTATGCATAATGCTATGCCATTTTCACAAAACAACCCTTACTTCGCGTACGCTACCGCCAAATATTTTAATTAAAATTTTCTCGTCTGCTAGAAAGTACTACAACTTTTCCCACGACCGATTTGAGGCCCAACATCAAAGCAAATAAATTAAAAGCGCGATCAAACTTTGATCACTCTTTCCATTTAAATTCCATTTCAGGTTGAGTTTGAATCATTTTGGTTCATTAAGAGCAATCTTTAATTTTAGGAACCTGCTGGAAAATTTAATTTCTCTCTGGCGCGAACGGTAAACTTCCATTTTGGGGTGAAATTAGCTGTGACTAAAAATAAACTTTTAAAGAAATGTGCGAAGCGAACATTTCAAAGTATCCTAGAAATTTGATTTCAACGTTTTGTTTTGGGAATTATATTACGAGAAATTTATTCCGGAGCGCACACTTCAAAAGAAAATTAATTGGTATGGAATTTTTAACGAATCATAGATCTTTGATGAATTTTATTAAGCGGCTTTTTTGTACTGGTATATGTTTAGGAAATGTATTTATGATATGAGAAATGTTCTGTTGCAAGTTTTAATGAAATGTGATGCTTTGATTATGAAGCGTAAATATTTTGTCATTGGTATTTAGCCAAGAGTGTGATCATGGAATAAAATTTACTAATTGCAAAGTGCATATAAACAAATATTTTATTTGAAACTAGTAATTTAGATATCATTATTTGACCTCTCTAATTCATGATGTTGGGTTTTATATTTACTTGTGAATCCCGCTGTCATTCTATGATATCTCTAAATGTACCGGTACTTAATAATGTCCGGATTTTATATAAAAACTTTATTTTTTATGATTAAATACAAGTAATATTGATTTTAGGAAGGAAATATTAAACAACGTAACTTTAAGGTAATAGACTCCATTCGGTTCCTAAAACTCGATTTGCTTCTTCTACTGTGCATGTTTTTAAATGTTTCATAATACGATGGTCAATTATCAACAAAAATGCAGTCTTCACTTTACCATTTATAATATTACATTTTGCATATTCCGTTGGACCTGATTCTTTCTTGAAAATGTTATGCAGTACTGCTCTGACAGATGTAGCACCTATTTGCATTTCTTCCCAAACAGTGCCATCAATCGAAATTTACTGTTAATTTTTTCATTCTCATCTTTAGAACTTGAGAGCAATTTCATTCTTTTTAGTTCTCCACGTATTGTATTCACAATATTCTCCTCTTCATCGTCGGCATCTAGTCTTAATAGATCATTATCATTTTCAAATATTTCATCTTCACTTTCAAAAATTTCAATTTCATCAATTTCCGAAATTTGTTCGCCTATGTTATTATTTCTTCTAAGAACTTGGTCTTGGATTCAACATTTTTTCAAGGTAAAGATTAGGAATTGAGTAACGCTGTAAAAACCTCATATAAACTAACTAGTAATATTTTTTAAAATTTTGTCACATTTTCTTTCAACTTGAAAGTTTAATACACAATTATTACTCTCCTTATGTACAGTAATGTATAAGGAAAGTATTGTGACGGGGTCGAAAATCTGAATTCGAGGTTTTGACAGGAGAGCATGTTCCAAGCATCCCTGATCACGAATCGAACATTTTTGAGGTGATGTCTGTGTGTGAGAGAAAGTATGTGTTTGTGTGTGTGTGTGTATGTTAGTGAGCCAGTGGAGACGATAACTGACGAACGAATGGAGCAATTCGAACGAAATTTCGTTAAAAAATTACAATCCATGAATACTGGAATGGAAGCCTATTGTTTTTATACGCAATCAAATGTTTAGAACCCCCCTAAATTTTCGAATGAAATTTTGAAACAATCATCAAAAAATCAGAACTTCTAATAAAGTTACGCAAATAGACATTTCTTATGTAATTTTTCATTAGAAAGCGATTAACATAAATTTTAGAACGTTGCATGAACCGTTCTCGAGATATTGCATATTTTTCAAAAAAATATCAAAAAATTATATAAACCAAAAACGAAATATATCCTATTGAGAAACATGTTCACTTGTCATATGTAATATCATGTGATAACTTTGGTAACATCATTCTCGTGGATCTAACTCGTTCCATTCATGAAAAAAGTTACTTTGAGTAACACTTTTGTATTTGAACGCCAATAGTCATTTATCTGCTATAAGAAAGACTTATATCTCCATCCATAATGCTTGGCGAGATTTTGGCGATGAATTTGACGGAATTGGCGACTTTTTTAAATGTTACCAAATCAAAGAAAATCTCGCCAAAGGGATAAAAATGATGCTAAATCATTGAAAATAATGACAATTTACCGAAAATTCAATATCTTGGAAAGAATATAAATATCTACAAGAAGAATAACCTATTTTGTTTTTACTTCAAAAGTAGTAATTACTGGTACATTACATTATATACGGAATGTCATGTGCTGCCCACATCAGGTTTATTTAAGATGAAGTTACAACGCAACAGTCCTTGCAGAAAAGTGCAGGAAACTGACGAAAATATGTGGAATGTGCATGTATATCACAATTCCTGAACTGATAACCCTTACAAGGCAATAAATTTTTCTCCCGGTCAAATGACCGATAGTGGTAGATGACGTTAGACTATGTATCTTTATGATATAAACTAAAGAAGCAGAAAAATGAATATTGACAAAATAGATTGCATACATTTAATGGAAAAGGTCATGAAATCAAGTGAGAAAAAGCTATAACATTATTTGAATTTTCTATCAAAATTTTACAACCGGTTATTTGACCGGTCATGGTAAGTCTAGTGTTAAGTAATTTAACAAGAAAGATCAATCATGCTTAAAGCATTGATTATGAAACACTTTCCAACTTCAATGCAATTTCATTTAAACCTGTCAAAAATACAATGCATTCATCGGTAATATTTTAAAACTTATCACAATACTACATTAATTTATTATATGTGAAAACTTTAAACTTATTTGAAAATCTTCATCGAAAAAATGAACTTCATTCAAATGACGGCATTGAAATATAAATTACCTGGTTTAAACATCTCTAAAATGCGATACATTCCTCGGTAATAATTTCAGAATTATCATAATACTACGATAATTTATTATATTTGAAAACTTCATCGAAAACAACTGAAATTCATTCAAATAACGTCATAGAAAAAATAACACGCCTGGCTCTCTCTATAAAAGCAGCATTTCATTCATAAATAATTTCCCATTCATGTCATTCATCACAATACTATAATAATTTATTTTATTTAAAAATTAAGACCATTGAGCTATAAGTAAGTAAACTCTATGCGTAAAACTTCTCTTTGTAAAATCAATGAATATTTCATTCATATCATCTATGCAGACTCCATGAACTAAATGATTTTGTGTTAAAGAAATACAGCAAATCTAATACAACTCATTCTGTATATTTTGCTATTTACATTTTACATAGGTAAAAAATAGGCTTCGTTGTAGATGTAATCAAATTTGGATGAGCATTTAAACTCAAATTTATTGTAATTGCGTTGTTTCTTTCAGTATGTAGATGCACAAAATTTAACCAAATATAAAGTAGTTTTAGGACGGATACAACACTCAATATAAATTAAAAAGAACTTTAAAAATCCCGATTTTGAGAGAAGATGGATGCCATACATCATTTTGAAGTGGGTCACGTGATCATTTCATATCATGGTCACGTGATCGCTTCATATAAGAGGTGTTATTATTATTTTAATTTTTATTTAAAAAACTACTGAATATATTTCGCTAAATTTTTTTCTATATATTTTATGGATCAATTTGAATATTATCTAAAATGTTCGAAGCAATTTGTGGATTTTAAATCAGCTTAAAAAATGCTTGAAAAATTAGGTTCCATAGGACTCAATGTATTGCATTTTTTCAACCCAGGTTCAATCCAAACTAATTGAGTGATATTATTCATTTATCTTCCCATAGGTCCTACAGACCGTCTGAACAACATACTAAAATTTCATTTTGATTAAGTCATTTTTACGGCAGTTATCGTGCTAACGGGTAGACAGACAGACAGACAGACAGACAGAATGAACAAAGTCATAAACACTTTTCCAGTTTGTTGTAAAGTATTAAAAATATTTCCCTGCAGACTTATATACATGTTATGTTTAGTTTAATTAAATTTAATTCACTTTTAATTCAATTTTCCTTCTCATTTGGTAACTGGACTTATTTTCAATGGTGGCGTAGAGAAAATACGAAAAAACCAAAATATCTCAAGAATGGCTAGCCGTAGTGTAATGGGGTGGGTTTTATTATTTTCTTAGTAAAAATTACGTATAAAACAACCATTTAATGGATATATTTGTGCATACGTAGGCACAGGCAGACAGATTGACACACAGACAGACGTCACGCTAAAAATAGTTTTTTGGTATTCTAGAGGTCTCGAACCATGTAGATCCGTCGCAAACTGAAGTTGCGATTTTCGGCATGATTCCAATACTTTCGCTGTACATTATCATGTATTGCAGGGACAGAAAATAAGTTCAATATCCAGCTTTATTTTCCGTATCTGATGTCAGGCAAAGCTCCAGAGTTCTCCATTGTTCTGAATAAATTAAAAATGAGTCCAATATTCAAATTTGTTTTTAGTATTTGGTTTCATGCACAGCATAGAATTCCAGAATTCTCCATTTTTATAAAAAAGCTAAAAATGAGCCCAATATCCAGCTTCGTTTTAGTATCTAATGTCATACACTAAGTAGAACAACAGAATATCACTCTTTATCTAAAGATAAAATATTTCATATTTAAAATTGTGAAAAGCATGGATCTAAATGCAGGATATTTTATCACTTTCAAATTGATTTTTTAATTCATTTTTAAAAATTTATAATTAATGAACGGATTAGTTCAGGAATTTTTGTTTTTAAGCAGTGTGTAATAGGGATAATAAAGGAGCTTTTGTTAAGTTATAAACATTGGACTACCAGTTTTATATCGCGATATAAATTCCTGGCGTTTTAAACACACGGAATATATATATATTAAAATAATAACGAAAATTCTTCTATTAATCTTATGTATTACTTTCACATTTTGTTTGAAAAAAAAATTTCTGTTTTTCGATGGTGTCAAGATGGTATCAAACTGCATGACTGTACGACGCTTAGATATTTCGCTAGAGACTGCACATAGACGCATACTGACAGCATACTGTCTTTATTATGTAAGATGGTGCAATTACAATATTATACATGATAAAATTGAGGTGCACATTTATGTATCTTTCTTTAAGAAATTTATTATGGAGTTCAAGAACTTCCCAATGAGCACTCTTTGTGCATGTGTGTATTGTAACATTTTTGATTATATATAACTAATTGGCTACTTAAGTGTACTCGTATTAATCAAATTGGAAAAATTTAACCTAAAAATCATAAAGAATAAATAATCTTCATTTATTATTTGCTGCAGTACTGAAGTTCAAATCCCCCTCTGGGATTTATTATAAAAAATAGGAATTATCTATAAGTTTCTCAGAAGGTCATACATATAATTCTCAGAACCGCACAACGGGATGCCAATTCTTCTGGCTTCTGGTGCAATTAAGAGGCAACCTCCTGCTGCCTTGTTTCAGTTGAAACCACATCTGGTGTTGTGATGTCAGCGGCATTAAAATCAGCACTTTTTCAAATCACTTTGAATTTAGTTGTAGTGTATTTTGCCAGTAATAACAATGTGATGTGGGTAGCATATAACTTTCCTTATATAATGCATTGAATTTACTTCTTTCTCAGTGAAAAAATGATGTCTAAGCGTGTAAAGAACATTGTCCCAACCGGCGATAGAACTTGCACCTACGAACTGTCCAGGCGGCGCTCTGCAGTTGAGCTACTGGGGACGAAATTGCAAGATCTTGTTGTCGAAATGGATGTATAAGATCCATGACACAATGTATTTGACGTTCAATTGTACATTTGTGGCTTTTCCGGATGACAACAAGCAAAACTTTTTCATACCCAATTAACTTATATTTCACGCAAATCTAAAATAATAATTATCAACATTTTTTTCATTCTTAATAAGCAATATAGTTCATATATTAAAATATGTATATAAATTCCACAATTAAGCGTTATTCTCATTAACTTGGCGTCCTTTTTACAATTTTGATGATATGTTCGTCAATCTGGGATAAAATTTTGACCAGTTGGCGATACTTCATTAGATTATTCACCAAGTTCACTAAATGTATCGCCAAGTGTTGCAGACAAATGGGGAGAAGAACTTTCTAGTAGGAGTATACTAATATCTATGCCCGACATATGACGGAATTAAAAATGTCCACAACAATACCTCCCATTTAGCATCATTTTTATGAATTTGAAGATAATTTTTATCAATTTTGCGGCACATTCGTTAATTTTGCAATAATTATAAAGTCCCCAATTTGACAACATCCCGCTATAGATATGAATTTTCATCTATTAGTCGTCATTATCATTGATGTAGTGTTATTTTTATCAACTTGGCAGAATTTTCGTTAATTTGGCAACATTTAAAAAGTCGCAAAGTGGCGACATTCCGTCAAATTTTCAGCCAAGCTGAACGAACTGACAGACGGAGAAATGGGTTATTCTTATAGTTTATTCTTATGCTTTTTCCAAGATTATGATTCAGCGCCAGTTTCATCAATTTAGCAAATTTTTATCAACTGGGTGACATTTTCGTCAATTTGGCAACATTTTAAAAGTCACCAAATTGGAGATATCTCCAAAAATTCGTCACCAAAATCTTATGCAAATGTTACGGACGGCAAAATAGGTTGATCTTATAGTACTCATAGATTCTTATATTTTTTCCAAGATATTTAATTTTTGTCAATTAGTCGTCATTTTCACTGATTTAGCGTCATTTTTATCAATTTGCCGATATTTTCGTTAATTTGGCAATATTTAAAAAGTCGCCAAGTTGGCGACATTCCCCCAAATTCGTTGCCAAAGTCTCCCAAGCGTCATGGACGGAGAAATAAGTTATGCTCATAAAATGCTCAGTCGATAAATGACTATTGGCATCCAAGTTCAAAACTATTACCCAAAGAAACCTTTGTCATAAATGGCTTGATCCACGAAAATGACGATAACAAATTTATTACATTTTATTACATATGAAAAACGAACATATTTCATAACAGTTAATATTTTTTTATTTCATGTGATTTTTTGATACATTTAATTAGAAAATATGCAATATAACGCGAACGGTTCTTGACAGCGTTCAAAATTTATGTCAATCGTTTTCTAATGAAACATAACATAAGGATTAATGACTTGCGTAACTTTATAAAAGATTTTGATTTTTCGATGATATTCTTCAAAATTTCACTTGAAAAATTTGAGGTATTCAGAACATTCGATTGCGTTTAAAAGCAACACGCTTCCAGTACACACGGATCGTAATTTTTGTAAAAAATTTCTTTCGAATTGCTCTATTCGTTCGTGAAATATCGTCCCCATAGACACACACACACGTAACCTCAAAAACGTTTGATTCGTGTTCAGGGATGCTTGAAACGTACTCTCCAGTCGAAAACTCGAATTCGAATTTTCGACCCCGTCACAATACTTTCCTTATACATTAGACTATGTATATAAGGAATGTAAAAAGTATTTGTAAAAATCAAATGTGTTCAACGTATGCCATAGTTTACCATAAAGTAATTTACACACTCATATATATATATATATATATATATATATATATATATATATATAAATAAATATAAATTAGTAAATATATATATATATATATATATATATATATATATATATATATATATATATATATATATATGAAATTTAAAATTTTTGTCACACATTTACTATCTTGACACCAAGGAAAAGATAAAAAAATTATCTTCCAAGCAAATTGTAAGCAAAATCCATACGATTCATAGATGAATTTTCGTGAATTTATAATAAAATATAATTTAAACCCGTTGGTAGACCATTGGTAGATAGGTTCAAAGATTTTCATGCAGACGCTGTGTCTCCCAACGCTTTGTATGAGAGAACGTTGCGTTTCATATAACACTTTCTTCGTCTAATTTATATAACTACCCTGCTTTAACTCCCGGACAACAGCGGGTACATTTTTTAGTACTGATATATAAGCATACACGCAGTAACTTGCTTCTATCAGTTAAAAATTGCTCAAAACGCTTTTCCAGAAAACAATTAATAATATAAAACACCTTGATTTATCTGTTTGTTTATTTATTTATCTCTGGGTAACGCTGCTACATAATGTTGTCAAACGTGTTTCCATCACAGATAAAGATTAAAAGATAAAATTAAAAATAACTTATTTCTTTGAAAACGGGCGCCATGGACGTCTGGGTAATATTTTTTTGACGACATTTTCGAGTCGAATTTGGTGGAATATCGCCAGTTTGGCGAGTTTTTAAATACAGCCAAATTGACAAAAATGTCGCCAATAATAAAAATTTCCTCAAATTGATAAACATTTCGCTAAAGTCATAAAAATATCACTAAAATGATAAAAATGATGACATACAAAACCATAAAAATGACGACAAATTGATGAAAATTTAATAACTTGGATATATTAGAAGAATCTCCTTCAAGAAAAGCTTACTTCTCCGTCTGTAAGAATTTGCAAAATTTCAGCGGAAATAAGGTTTGGCAAACGAATTTTTTTGGCATATCGCCAATTTGAAAGTTTTTCAAATGTTGCCAAATTGACGAAAATGTCGCCAAATTGATAAAAATAACAATAAATCAATGGAAATGACGACAATTTATGAAAAATCAATGTCTGTAAAAGAACATAATAAACGACCAAAAGAATAACCATTTCTGCGTCCGTACGTTATGCTTGTCGAAATATTAGTTGGTTAGTGTGTCGCAAACTTGGCGACATTTTTAAATATTGCTAGACTGACGAAAATGTCGCTAAATTGATAAATATACCACCAAATTGATAATAATAACGCTAAAAATACCAACACCAACTCCTTTGATTTAATATCTGAAGTTCATGAATTATGAATATATTGCAATTCCTATATTCTTATAAACATTCATAATTTCTATCAGAAATCATACACATCGAAATTAACGGCGCCATCTTGTTACTAAGAGTCTTCTCATTTCCGAACTTAATGTACTTTGACAATTTTATCAGCTGCAAAAGCCATTTTCATTTGCAGTTTCGCTCCAAATACCTTTAATATAGACAGCACATTATTAATAAATTATATCCATACTTTGACGTCACCGTCATAAACTAAATACTACGATGTCTGTATATTTCTTTCCCTATATACATGTATAGTGAAAGTATTCTGTAAATGAATATTTCTTATGCAAATGAATATTCCTTATGTAAATTTTCATTACAATGCATTACTAGCATAAATCCGTTCTCAAGATATTGCGTAATTTTCTAATAAATTTAACAAAAATATTAGATAAAATTTAAAAAATGTATTAACTATCGTGAAATGTGATCACTTTCATGTAATATTATGGGAAAGTTTACTCATATCTTTCTCGTTAATCTAGTTCTTTCCATTCATGAGAAAATATACTTGTGAAATATTTTTGTAATATCAAGCCCAACAATTCGTCATTAGTCATTTATATATAAGAAACACTCTTCTCCCTATCTGTATGTAACGCTTGGCGTTAAATTCGGTGAACTTGGCAATTCATTTAGCGAAATGTCGCCTATTGGGGCTTATATTGAAGAAAATAGAGTTAAAATTGCACCAAATGCATTAATTGGTGCATTAATTGAATAATTAATTGAATAATTAATGCACCAAATTGATGCATTAATTATTCAAATATTTTAATGTATTGATTCTATTGCTTATTGCGGATGCTATCGATTCTGAAAATTGCCAATTTAAAAATGCCGGAAATATAAGTTAATTGGGTACTTTGAGACAGTTTTGCATGTTCTCCTCCGGATATGCGTCAGATGTGCAATTCAATATTAAAACACTGTACCATGTATCATATCACATTTTCACAGTAAAAGAAGTAAGTGAATTGTATTATACAAGAAAAAATATGTGAAAAAGTTCCCATGTAGATTTTTTTAATTAAACATGCAGGGTTCCTTCGAAAGTAATTAAGTTCCCCAATAAACGTTGTAAGGAAATATCTATGAGTGCACACGTTAGGTCTATTTATAGTAAAGTGACCCTTCTTGATTGAATGGATAAGATTGCAGCAATTCTAGTGGGGAATTTAAGAATTTAGAATAAGAAACTTGGCGGTAAAGAATCTATTACCGATTTAAAGAGTCTGTTGCAAAATTAAAGAAGAATAGTTATTAATAAGAATCGGCATCAGGAATCTACAAAGAACACGTATGGAATACAATAAATACCTGTTAAAATGTGTGATATTAGGGTCTCTAACACATTTAATGCTTGTCAAAATGAACAATAATATTCTTTCGGGAAACCAAATGCACATTTCTGCTGAAGTGACAAACTACATTTTGAACAAGTTTTAGATGTGATTCCTTTGCAAGTAAGCGTTGTATATTTTAGCATTTCTGAATAAGATAGCAATTAGCCGACAACCTTAATATGTCAAATCCGCACAGGAAATTGTTTTGCAGCAGGAAAACGTCAGCCCTATATATAAGCATAAATAAAACAAGAAAGATCAATCATGCTTAAAGCATTGATTATGAAACACTTTCCAACTACAATGCAATTTTATTTTAAAAAGTCTAAAATGCAATGCATTCCTCGGTAATATTTTAAAACTTATCACAATACAACATTAATTTATTTTATTTGAAAACTTAAACCTTCATTGAAAAAATTAACTTCATTCAAATGACGGCATTGAAATATAAATTGCCTGGTTTAAATATCTCTAAAATGCGATACATTCCGCGGTAATATTTTTAAAACTATCATAATACTACGATAATTTATTATATTTGAAAACTTCATCGAAAACAACTGAAATTCGTTCAAATGACGTCATAGAAAAAATAACATATTTCATTCATAAATAATTTCCCATTCATGTCATTCATCACAATACTATAATAATTTATTTTATTTAAAAATTAAGACCATGGAGCTACAAGTAATTAAACTCTATGCTTAAAACTTCATCGAAAAAATTCGCCCTTTTCTTTATAAAATCAATTAATATTTCATTCATATCAGCCATGCAGACTCCGTGGGCTAAATTATTTTGTGTTAAAGAAGTACAGCAATTCTAATACAACTCATTCTATATATTTTGCTGTTTACATTTTACATAAGTGAAAAATAGGCTTCGTTGTAGAAATAATCAAATTTGGATAATCATTTTAACACAAATATATTGTATTTGCGTTGTTTCAGTATGTAGTTGCACAGAATTTAAGCAAAAATAAAGCGGTTTTAGGACGGATACAACACTCAATATGAATGAAAAAAAACTTTTGAGAACGATTTTGAGACCAGATGCTAGCCATATATCATTTTGAAGTGGGTCATGTAATCTTTACATATCATGGTCACGTGATCGTTTCATATAAGAGGTGTAATTATTATTTTAATTTTTATTTAAAAAGCTACTAAATATATTTCGCTGAATTTTTTTTATATATTTTATGGAACAATTTGAATATTACCTAAAATTTTCGAATCAATTTGTGAATTTTAAATCCGCTTAAGAAATGCTTGAAAAATTAGGTCCCATAGGGCTCAATGTATTTCATTTTTTCAACCCGGGTTCAATCCAAAACTAATTGGGTGATATTAGTCATTTATATTCCCATAGGTCCTACAGACCGTCTGAACAACATACTAAAATTTCATTTTGATTAAGTCATTTTTACGGCAGTTATCGTGCTAACGGACAGACAGACAGACAAACAGAATGAACAAAGTCATAAACGCTTTTCAACTTTGTTGTAAAGTGTAAATAATGATTAAAAGCGGTGCTCAAGATACGCACAAAAGGATTATTTTGTGCCAAAGGAATAAACTTTTTTTAATTAAATAAATATTTTCGTGAGTATAGTTTAAACTGCGTATACTGGATTGATTTTCTAGGAAACCCTCCAAATTTATCTGTGCAGTAAGAGTCAACTTACCTAATCTGAAAACAAATTGTTGGTCAATGACTACAATATTTAGCTTTTAAATTATAATATTTATTTAGGTAGCATTAAAAGATTACAACATGCATTTAGACCTAAACTTTTTTACTAAAGTAACTTGATTAATAATTTATGAGAGAGACTGAGGAGGAGATGTGAGACAAAACAATTCCGAAATATCATAAATGTCAACGCTCAATCCAGTATATAATATATGACTGGTAATATGCCTTGTGTGCATTTTAATTGCACTCGAGACCACTAGTTTGGACTTTGGGCACTTCACACCAAGGAGAAAATGTGTTCAACTCTGCACCATCTAGAGTCAATTCCTAGAGAACTATTTTCTATGTTTCGTCACAGCGAACATTATTAATTATTTCTTTTCTGCGTATCGTCCTCTTTTCTTTCGACACAGACCCTACGACCTACCCGAAGTTCCGGCCACACAGATAGCTACCATAAGCTTTTGGGTTGGTCGTGTGGTCTGGGTTTTCGACCTACCCGAAGGTGTAAGGTATCTGTTTTGGACGGCCAGGAAGTGCCATCTAATTTAGGATGCTATCCCCATTGGGATAGCATCCACAGGAACTCCTTACTCTACCACCAACCTCTCTGAAGGACTTACGGATTCACATTTTTCATGTCCCTTGCTCCGCGTGAACATGGGGACAGGAATCGAACTCGGGTCGTCCAAGTGGAATACTTTTACTCTAACTACTGGGCTGTCCTAGACCTACTTATCGTACTCATAGCTCGAAGATCCTTTATAATATGTGTGCTTTCTTTTATTAAATAATATTAATTTATTTCTTACCTTAGTACTAGGAAACACGCCTTCCTTGTATTTAATTAGCCTTGCTTTGATTGCTTAGGCGGGTCCTAAATGGCCTCCCCCCCCTTTCTTTTTGATGCAGTCGACACAGATCGTACGTTTCTGACAGTCAGACCCGGAAGTATGGTTTACATCTATGCAGACATCATGATTCTCTAACTTGTTGATGTCATTTCATATTGGTGAATTTATGGGAGGTAAACCTCGTTCAACTGAAATGCCAGAAGTAGTTCCCATTCATTTGATCCCTTTGTTTAGCTTGATTCACACTATTGCGAATTACTTGAAATATACAGGGCGTCCCAAAAAGATTGAAACGCGCTTTAATTATTTACCTGTTGGAGATAAGTGGCTATGCAAATTGCAGAAATGTTGAAAGTAAGGTAGGAAATACGACTAGGTTAATAAAATAGTCCTCCCATTAATTTTCAAAAAGTTACACTTCTTAAATTTTCATAC
Organism: Amaurobius ferox; assembly: GCA_951213105.1. Classification (NCBI taxonomy): domain Eukaryota; kingdom Metazoa; phylum Arthropoda; class Arachnida; order Araneae; family Amaurobiidae; genus Amaurobius; species Amaurobius ferox. Next base: position 89,936,785 of record OX578154.1, read on the forward strand.
GAACCCTTTAGATAAATTTGGCAAATTAGAACATTTTTATTTTTAATGCAACAAGATCATTAAGAAGAACCGCATATCTGTATCTTTAAAATTGAGAGAGTTACATTTAATTGAAAATTGAACAGTGTGAATGGGGACCCTATATCAAATTAGAAATGTAAATTTGTGACATATCACAAAAAAGATAAAACTGGATGATAATTTAAATTATTTGCCCCTACCGCGTAGTGAGTATAACTGCTTTATGTGATCTCTATCTGTGTAATGCTTTATAAAGATGCATTTGTGATAAAAAAAAATTGACCCATATTAACGTATTTTGGATCTAAACAATTTTCATCATCAATTTGTTTATGATCCCTACTTTTACTAATGAAACAGCCTTTCACATGGTACGGATATATGGCATAAGTCAGATTATTTCCTTTATTCATTTGATTTTAAAGATACAAATCTGTGGTTCTTTTTACTGATTTTGTTGCATTAAAAATAAAAAATTTCTGTTTGATCAAGTTTGTCTAAGGTGGTCGTATAAAAATTCAAAAAGTGTAACTTTTTGAAAATTAACGGAAAGACTATTTCATTAATATAGTCTTATTTCCTATCTTACTTTCAACATTTTTGCAGTTTGCATTGCCCACTTCCATCAGGCCCATTGCCCACTGCCCATCTCTATCAAGCCTATTGCCCACTGCCTATCTCCATCAAGCCCATTGCCCATCTCCATCAAGCCCATTTCCCACTACCCATCTCCATTAGGTAAAGAATTAAAGCGCGTTTCAATCGTTTTGGGACATCCTGTGTATTGCTTTATTTCGTCTTACATATTTATTCAACATTATAGAATGCCCTGATTTCTGTATGATTTAAAAATAATCGCTCAAAAATTCCAAACATTCGATCGCGATTAAAACCAATAGGGTTCCTGTATTCACTGATTTTCATAATCACACTAAATTCCAATCGAAAACCTCTATTAGTCATTGAGATATCGCATGCAGGAACTCACGAATACAGACACTAACACTCACACACGCACACACGCACACACATGCAACACCTCAACAGCGTGCGATTCGAGTTCAGATATGATTGAAACGTGCTCTTTTGTCGAAAACTCGAATTCGAATTTTCAGCCCTGTCACAATACTTTTTCTATACATTATTTTATGTAAGAAAAGTAAAAATCAAAAGTTCGCGTTATTGTTTGATAAAATTGTAACAGGTAAAAGAAGCAGTAAAATGTATTTACACAATATACAGGGTGTCACACAAGCATTGATCTCGGCTTTTATTCCTTAAATATTGATCTTAAACATATATAATAAATTACAAAGTTACGTACAAAAAGGGACAAATCGATAAAATGTTCAGGGGAGATCGATAAAAATGTTCAGGGGATAAAATTTTAAGAAATAGAAAATTTAAATTTTTATACAACCCCGTACAAAAACATTTCCAATGCATAAAACGAGCCCCATACACTAATAAGGTGATGCACACATTCTCAGGATTTTATCATGAAATGTCCCAGATATATGTTTAAACTAAGTTGGTGAGGGATTAATCATAAATTAAAATGCTTATAGCAAGAATACAAATAGCGCAACGCAGAAATGCATCATAGGTTTGCTATCATGCGAATGCAGCTCTGTATTGGCATGGATGGAAAACATTTTGAACAAGCTTTGTAATCTTTGTGTAAAGTTATTATTTCTACTACACAGTATAGATACTTTTGTACCAATAAATAGAAAAATTATTATTTATTTATATAATCATTGTTTTCTTTCTTCATTTGTGTATGACCCCTGAAACGGGATCCCTGAAACATCGGGGATCCCTGAACGGGATCCCTGTGTATGACCCCTGAAACATGATTTTTCCCCTCTAAGAACTCATGTCGATGCATGGAAGAGTAGTTTAAGTCAGCATTTTTGTCTTTTCATATCTCTGGGATTTTTTATGATAAAATGAAATTTTGTACGTCACCTTATTAGTGCATGGAGCACATTTTACTCATTAGAAATGTTTTTGTACGGGGGCCGTATAATCATTTAAATTTTGTATTTCTTAAAATTCAATTCCCTTGAAAATTTTAATCGATTTCATAAAATTCTGTACCTTTTTTTACGCAACTTTTGAAATTTATTATATATATCTAAGATCAATATTTAAGGAATAAATGCCGAGGTCGATATTTTTGGGACACTCTGTATAATGATGTCCAACATCTAAGGACGAGAAATCCTTCTGAAGGTTACAAACGCAAGCTCAGACGAATCAGTTCATGGCAATTTACATACCTGATACTTTTCTTTCGAGAGCTAGTTGATGTATAATTTTACATACTCTTTATACAGAGGTGACATTGGTGCACTTTAAAAGGGTTATAGGCAAAAGGCTGAGTTAAACGAATGATATTTGAAGGAACTTGTTTCATGAAAGTATAAAGTTTAAACTTGGAAATCTCAAAGACAATGTTGATACGATTTTACACGGGAAAATATTCGAATAACTGAAGACTTCCACAGAATAACTGATATGGCCGAAGTGTTTATAATCTCACATACCGTTGTGACCTGGATCTGGGAAATATTTCAAACCAATGGATATTAAAAGTTTTACAAGATGGTCCTCTCGATCTACCATAGTACATGAATATAGTTGTAAATCTACCAAAGTGCATGAATATTGTTAGATCTACCATAATGCATGAATACAGTTAAAAACAAAATGCAATCGACACATAACGGCAATTTAACATGCAAGTAGGCTTCAATCAAATCTGCTGCAATTAGGTATAGAAGGATACCTGTCAAGCCGACGAGCGAGTCAACACCAATCACGTATGTCGATAGACGATATTTCGGCAAACCGTGGCAAAACACCTTTGACATGTACGGTTTTTTGTTTGGTATATATTTCTATTTCTCATATTTGATAAAATAAATTTGAACAAAACATCTGTTTTATTCCATAGACATCTTAAACACTTAATAACTACTTAAACAAATATATACAAATATAATGATTAACTTAATTTGATACTTTTGCTTACGAACTTACAAGAATCTTTTGTTAAAATATACAGGGAGAATTGTACCTAATCTGCCAAAAGAAAGGGGTGATGGAACAGCCCATGTGCAGTATAAAACACCATAGAAACCCTGTCCTACATCTAACCGTTTCCAAGTTGTGGTGGATAGAAGGAAAATGCGTCAAGTCTGAAAAAATCCAAATTTGTGAGGTTTCTAACACATACATATCCAACAGAGTTCATATGCAGATATTGACGGATTTCCATGTGTTCCATTTATGCACCATCGTTCCATTCGCCGTATGTTTGCCGAATGTCTGCTTCGACGAACGCCGATTTCACTGATGTATTGCAAACAAAAAGCTAAATTTCTCCTGAACTAAAACACCGATATGGTTTATTGTAGGCTCATTTAAAAGCTGGTGTAATGGAAAAGTGTTTGGTAAATTTGACCGATTGTAGCAAGAAGGGTTTTTGCGATAAAGCCGGTTACAGATTTTATCAAAATATCGATTTTGCACTTTTCCAATTTTTCAGCGCTTGTAGCTTGCCGTTAAATCCAGATATCCTGATGAAAATGGGGTCATCTTATAGGATTTTTCTGCTCCTTCCAATTATGTGCTTATTTTGACAATTTAAAGACACCAATGACAATTTAATGACTTTAATGACACCATTTATATCAGGATATCTGGATTTATCGGCATGCTACAAGCGCTGAGATATTGGCGAAGTGCAAAATCGAAATGTTTCCAAAATCTGTAACCGGCAATATCGCAAAAACCCTTCTTGCTAAAATTGATCAAATTTACCAAAAACGTTTTCATTCCACCAGCTTTCGATTGAGCATACAATAAACCATATCGGTGTTTTAGTTCAGTAGAAATTTAGCTTTTTGTTTGCAATGCATCACTGAAATCAGCGTCCGTCGAAGTAGCACTTCGTTCTTGCACCTGACAAACAACAGACTAAAGGCGGAGAAGAAATTAACATGAGGGTCGAGAATGGCACCTTGCGAATGTTAAATCCAGATTGATGGAAATGGTATCAAATTATAGGATTTTTTCGCTCTTTCCAATTATTTGCTTATTTTAAGTGTAAACCTTTCAGAAACCTCACAAATTTGGGTTTTTTCAGACTTGACGCAGTTTCCTTCTATCCACCATAACTCTGAAACGGTTAGTGATTGGACAGGTTGTTATGGTGCTTTGTACTGCACTTGGGCTCTTCTTTACCCCCTTTTGTTTGGCAGATTAGGTGCAATTCACCCTGTATATACCGGGTGATTCAAAAGCCAAGAAAAACTTTAAAAATTAATAATCCATGAACTAATAAAGACAAATAGATGCCGTTTACACAGAAAGAATGGAAATAAAGCCGGATATTTGTCAAGAAAAAACTTATTGTTAGTATAATTTACATTTATACCAACAGATGGCGCTGTGTTACACATTTGGGGAGGCTCTTATCCTCAGTTGATCGTTTATACATGCATGGCCACCCAGATCTCCCGATCTAAGGACCTTGTGATTTTTGGCTGTGAGGGTACCTGAAGTCAATAGTGTACCACGACCAACTAGCATCATTGGTAATACTGAAAGACGCCATCCAGCAGTCGGTCATACCGAAAGAAATGTTATTTAATGCTGTGAACAGTGTGGTGCCTCGTCTGACAGTTGTGCTGTTGAATGACGGACGGCACACTGGACATTTGTAGCTACATCTGACATCTTATCCTATGTAATGTAAACTAGGTATCTTTCTTTTTTGGAAAAGAGTTGCATTCTACAGTGGATGCCTGCACATGTAGGAATTGACGGCAATGAGGCGGCCGATGAATTGGCCAAGGAGGCAAGGAACTTAAATAAAGACACCTCAGGCACCCTCACTCTTAACGATGCTAATGCTATCGCTAGATTCCGACTTAGAGTGAAACCTATAGGATTGGACCACCAGGTCTGTGTAATAAATGCGAATAGAGAGATCTCCAAGACAATTGCCAGACTACGAACTAGACACCTAGGTGGTATGAAAATTAATTCGGATGGCACCAGAACCTACAAATACTGTAGAAACTGCCCAGGTGAAGAGCTTACACTGGAACACAGATTTGAATGTCCAGCAATTCTTGCGGCTTTGCAATGCATTGGCGAATTCCCTTTACAGGGAAATCTTTATAATGAGAAAATTGCGGATCTCGCTAAGGCAGTAATATCTGCACATGGTTCAATCTGCCCGCTCATGGACACGACACCAACCAACCAACTAGGTACCTAGTACAGCGCCATCTGTTGGTAGAAATGTAAATTATACTAACAATAAATTTTATTTTCTTGACAAAAATCCGGCTTCATTTCCATCCTTTTTGAGCAAACTATTTATCTATATTATGTAGTTCATGAATTACTAATTTTTAAAGTTTTTCCTGACTTTTGAATCACCCGGTATACCTAAGCATCTAATCCTTGTTAACTCAGACATATATTTGTTTCAAATATGGCAAATATACATACAGATATA